>CM033632.1:34950151-35045151 GCA_019453435.1 Rhinogobius similis
GCATTAATTCAATAGTATTCTAACACTATATATTAAATGTATTCACCATGTTTTGTTTTTTTGTTTTGTTTTTACATTTGGCTAAGTTTTTCTATATAGCATACGAACAGCAAACATGGCGGATTTCCATGGCAACGGCTGTTTTGTGATGTTCCCAGCTCCACAGCGTGTCACAGACACACGGCCGTGTAATGAGGATGTGTTTCCTCCTGAAAGCAGAGCAGTGACCCACACAGACCCTGCAGCTGTTCAGTCTGACCCGCTCTGACCACAGGTAATGACCGCTCTGCAGCACACACACTGTACAGACACTACACACACACACACTGTACACACACACTGTACACACACACACTGTACACACACACACTGTACACACATATATATATATATATATATATATATATATATATATATATATATATATATATGCAGTAATACAGTGATACAGAGTTAAAGATAACCTCAATCAAAAGTGGTACAGTAGAGCAGTGGTTAGTGCTCTTGCTTCACAGCAACAAGGTCCTGGGTTCGACTCTTGGGCGACACAGGCCCTTTCTGTGTGGAGTTTGCATGTTCTCCCTGTGTCTGTGTGGGTTTCCTCCAGGTGCTCTGGTTTCCCCTGACACTAAAGAACATGAGAGTGAATGCAGGACAACAGATGAAAACCAGCACAGGCTCATTCAGACATTGCATGTTCATTAGCCTGTACTGTCCTAAAAAAAAAAAAAGCACTAACATATGTCTAGTTTCAACATTAAACACAACAGTGTTTGGTTTGACACAGAGTTCCAGAGCTCTGGGTCGTACCTGCCCTCGCCTCATTGGGAACTGAACTAAATTCACATCTGCTGCTCATGTTCAAGCAGCAAGTAACATTATAAACTTCACCAAAAGGGTCACACCAGAGAAAAACAGGCGTCAACTTGCTTTAAACTATATCAAGGGCTGTTAACACAAAAGGGACCTTTTATGCCTTCTATATAATTCTAATCTAAGACACGTGGATCACTATGTTATAATTTGGACAAATCTGAATTCCAATATTGGCCCCTTTATGTTATGCTTTTGCAGAGAGGGAGAAGACGATTTTTAAAAATTTGTGCCAAAATGGCTACGCAGCGCTGACAAATCCTGCGTGTGTCACTGTTTAAGAAAATAAAACTGCAGAGCGAAGTAAATATCAGCGGTGATAAAGGTGAATACATGGACTGACGGAGAAATGGAGTCCTGTCCGGGAGAATAAAGATGACTCAAACCAAAGCAGCAGTCACTCTAAACACCTTCAGTGGTTTAACAACAACAGAACAAGTATGACATGGTTGAAGGACATGGTCCTAAAAATGATTTTGCAACAGCTTTCCTTTAACTAAACGTTTTTTACAGTTTTGCCTAACTACAGTTGGCTCATACTTGCTTTTGTTTTTGAGGTCATAAATTGAAAAGCCATTTTACTCTAACCAAACATGTCTCTTGTTGAACCTCATAAAAAATGTTATGCACTTTTCATATTCTTATTCTCCTTTAAACATGCTCTTGAGTACATTCAATTTGCCATCTCAAAAAAAAGGGGAAAAGACAAACTTATATATAGGTGGAGAACTCAGTCGCAGATTTGATCAATGACTTGAAGTGGTGGGAGGGGCCAATGGCACAGATTGGCAGCCTCACCTCCATCATTCTGCCCCAGGGCGTGGAAAATGCATTGTAAAGTGCTTTGGGTCTTGAAAGGTGCCTTGAACCGAAGGTATATGACACTTTTTTTATTTATAATTCAAAACAAATGTAATGATAAATAAGCTGAATGTAACGGTCAGTAAAACACACTCCTCTGTGTGTCTGAAGAGAGACATGAGAGAGACACAGCTCTGCACCTCTGCACAGTCTGAACGCCTCCTCTTCATCCTCCTCTTCCTCCTCTCCCTCCTCTTCCTACTCTTCCTCCTCTTCCTCCTACTTTTCCTCCTCCTCCTCTCCCTCCTTCCCCTCTTCCTCCTCCTCCCCCATTCCCCCCCTTCCTACTTCTCCCCTTCCTCCTACTTTTCCTCCTCCTCTCCCTTTTCCCTCCTTCCCCTCTTCCTCCTCCTATTCCTACTCCTCCTCTTCCTCCTACTTTTCCTCCTCTCCCTCTCCCTCCTTCCCCTCTTCCTCCTCCTCCATTCCCCCCTCTTTCTACTCCTTCTCCTCTCCCTCCTCCTCCCCCTCTTCCTCTTCCCCCTCCTCTCCCTCCCCCTCTTCCTCTTCCCCCTCCTCTCCCTCCCCCTCTTCCTCTTCCCCCTCCTCTTCCTCCTCCCCCTTCTCCCCTCCTCCCCTGCCAGCAGTGTGCTTCTGTGTGGGGCTCTGTGTTGCCATGGCAGAGCAGACTCATGTCAGGAGGCGGACTCAGGAGAGGGGGAGGAGCCGAGTCACAAGGAAGAGCTCGGGGTAGAGTCGCTGCTCCTCGACATTTACCACGTTTCCACTGGTTCACTTCACACCATAAACAAAAAATAATAGAATCGACTCTCCTCTGTCGCACTTTGAGATCTCCCTGAAATGTAAAGCGCATTACAAAGAAATTGTATTTGATCTTTTATGATTATAGAAGAAATAAATAAACTACAGAGCGGAGTACAGTGGAGACTTATCCCTTCTTCCCTCTCGCTCATTGTTTCTCCTTACCTCCTTCTCTCCCTCCATCCTTCAACCCCCCCCTCCCTGCACTCCCCCTCCCTTCACATGAGTAATGTGATTTGAAAGCGCGGCCGATCCTTCCTCTTCTGCCATCTCCTCTTCTGTGCTCAGAGGACATCAAAGCTGGAGCTGACACAGAATCACTCTTTATGTTGACGTCTCACTCCTTTTCAAGCGCCCTAAGTCCCTCTGAAAATACCCACACTCCGCTTTTAGGTGAAGTTTACGGCAAATGTGTGGGAAGGGTTGGTGTTGGAGTGTGAACCTGTCAGACGGCTCCTGTGGACTGACACCAGCTTGTTTCAAAGTAAGCCTGGTTCAAGACGGATAAGGACGAGTCAAACCTGTGCTGGAGATACTGTTCAGGTGAGAAGAGCTGCTGCTACTACTACTATTCAGGTAAAAAGTACTGATAAATATGTGTAGGGATGTAGCCGACTAAGGAAATTCTAGGTCGACTAAAGGCCTCCCCTGTCTACCGATTAGTCGACTAAAAGGAGGTGTGGCAAAAATATATCTATACTTTCAATTACCTCTGCGTAACTGCACTCGGAAGACTGAAACTGCACAGGAGTTCATGCAAAAATAACAATGTATACATAAAACAGTGTATTTATATGTTAGAGATACTGATTTATTCCAAAATCTTCAGCTGACTCACAGCACATCTTCTCATTTTTGCTGTTTTTGCCACATAAATTTGTTAAATGCAAATAAAATAATTGGTCAACTAAGAAAAATGTTGGTCGACTAAGACATCATCGACCGATTAATCGACTAGCTCTAATTATGTGTTTTAATTAAGAGTAAATGGCATAACCTGATGGAGCTGAGATGTAATGGTGTGAAAATGTGCTTACACCCGTTGAATGCAGAGACAATGTGAAATGAAACATTCGGGGTTTTAAAAAATATATAAAAAGCCACATTAAAACTATAGCTGGTACATATGGCACGGAGCATCTTCTAAACATGCAGTAATCCAATATTTAATGTGGTAAAAATGGCCAAAAATGTTAACTGAAAGACATGGCTATCACTGACACGCTGCAGGGCACAGAGTTTGGGCCTGAAGCAGCCAGGATCACACAGGAGCCGAACTGACACAGCACCAACTGTGGACTAGAGATTAGATCAAGCCCAAAAACATCCAGCCCGGCCCAAACCTGAGCACATTCTGTCCCCAGACCAGAACCCGATTCAGACCAGAACCATTCCCTGTGTGTCTGGGCCCAACCTGACTGTAGCTGACTCAGAACAGGAGTCATGTTGTTGTGTTGTCTTGGGTTTTTAGGCTCTGTGCTGTAGTTCTAGTGGCAGAATGAGCCTGTGTTCACGTGCTCTAGTGTTCTATACCTGAAGCTGTCTCAGACCAGAAGCACTTCATCATCATCTGGCTTCAGACCCACATTATGAGTTGATGTCTCTTCTTTGGCTCTTTCAGGCCATCTGCCTCCCTCTTTTCTTCAGCACTTTGAGGCAGCTGTCAATCCTCTATAGCAAGTGTAAGAGGAGCAACATAAACGTGAAACACTAAACCTCACGCTACAGACACATCGCTGGACGAACCACAGAACAAACGAGTCAGTCTTGAAGGAAATGGCGAAAAATGACAACAACAAGAAAAGGGAAACTCATCATCACAGCACAAACCTCTGCAGAGGAGACGGTGGAGCCAGGACCTCCAAGACTGGACCAAAACATCTCTTGGGAAGTGCACAAACTTAGTCTGTGTCAGCGGAGTCTATGGTGGTAGTCGAGACATCCTCTGACCTCAGAAATGAGGAGGAGAACAGGTAAAACGAGGCAGGATTAGTGCCCAAACTCAAACACTGTGTGGGGCAGCAGTGGTGCTCAGGACATTATGTAAAACAGTTATTTTTCTCATGCCTTATTGTTGTTGACAGCATTTGAGCACTTTTTAATGGAACCCAGTCCAGCACGAGAGAATGACATCAGCCTCTCAAACGGGAGGGTCAGGGGTCAAGTCCCAGTCCTGAGTGCACCCTTGACCCCTGACCTTTCGTCCAAACTCACCCCTGCACCACTTGAAGCTGCAGTTTCCTGAGAGACAGTCTCAGAGGACGGGTTACTCAAACGTGCAGACTGCACAGTGACAGGGTTCAAAGTTCATAGAGGGCTCCATCAGTGTTCATTTTACTGTTCGTTTAGATTTACTTTACTTTTCGACTTTTGACTGGTGTAATCGCATTTTATGCAAGTTTTTGTTATTCTTGTCAAGCTTTTGTTGACAGTACCATGCACATTTAGACTGTGTACACACACAAATACCATCAGTCATCAGGATTAAACTGGACTAAACCTGGCACCAAAACCTGACCTCGACATCACTAAACCAGCTCAAACAGGATTAACTGTTACAGACTGTTACTGACTCATACTGTGTACTGTATAACAATAACTTTATGATTCATTTGTGTCACTAGCATTTCTTCCATTTTGGATTTGTTTTCAGTGTTAAGTCCCTGTAGGGATGTATGTAGACTACTCTTTCTTTAATACATTCACACAGATTAAGACACTTTTTAAACTCAAAACCCAAAACTCTCTCAGAGTCTCCATGCTGCTTGATTCGTTGTTGCCATGACAGCGGGGCTGTACTTCCAGGGGTCTTTACCATAGACATATAAATAAGTAGATGCAGCGTTTGATGCTTATACTAATAACCACTTAGCGACACTGCTAGCCCACCTCTTTGCACTAGCCTTTAATAGAAGCGCAGCACTTTATGTGATGAATGTTCTTGTTTTTATTATTGTTTGTATTCGTTTATTCTTGTTTTTACGTCATGTGAAGCACTTTGGGCACCACGATGTTATAAATGTGCTGTATAAATACATTTGACCTTGACCTGGGTCTATGATTTGAAGACTCTGACAGCAGTTTCATCTGTTTTCCCTATAGCTGTTAGCATTAGCTACAAAACAAGTTCTGAATAATCCAGAGAGTGTCGATGGTACCAACCCATCGAGCACATCCAGGTGAAGTCAAAGCCTTGTTAAAAGTCATTGCTGAGTGTGTATTCGTTTTGGCATTTTATTTTCGATAATAATTAGCGTGTAAAACAGTCATGTGAGCTAAAGGCTAACCGACTTTAATTGAGATTTCTGAATTTGTGTTTTTTGTAGCATCTATAGACCACAGAACATCTACTTTTACGTGACTGAGAGGTGGGCAGAGAAATGACGTAAATATCATGAAATAAAAGTGTTATATACTTTGATAAGGGGGTTAGCTTTGCATTGATTTGTCTGTGAAGGTCCAGGTGCACCTAGCAAAGTGGTCGTGTCTGAGCAATGACAGAGGTGGAGAAATCGGCGTCTATGAATGTCTATGGTCTTTATTTTGTGTTTCTTACATTTTAATTGTTGAAAATAACATTAATTGGACTGGAAAATGGCCTGTGGCGAGCGAATATTATTAATTTCCTTCAAACAATCTGGACAGGCGTTCTACCAAATATATTAAAATTGCCTTGGAAAGAGAAGGTAGTTTTATTTCAGCAGATGAAGAATGGGATGATATATACTACAAAATAACATCTGGGGAGGGCGTTTTACTGGAAACATGTAAACACCGGAAATGTGGTTGTCATGGCCCACTGTTACCATGTGTTTTGGGACTGTCCTGTTGTTCAAAAACATTGGACTGAAATTGGCAAATTTTAGAGATTTGAGACTATTTTTGACATCGCCATCACTGGATTTCAGAACTATGTGTTTGGGCCTTTAAACTCCTGCCATGGACGCAATAAGTAGATACCTTTGGACTGTACTTTTGTTGGTGGGTAAAAAGGCCCTTAGGAGAAGATGGATGACACAAACTGCACCGACAATCCAGGGTTTATTTGGGACCAATTGTGTAGTCATTATGTTTAGGATGCCTTTTGTTGCCTTTATTATTATTTTTGTGTTGTTTTTGCCTATTCTCCCTCTGGTTTTGTTCTTTTTGTTCTTTGTTTATTACATGTTTTAAGGTGAGACACTTCAGGCAAAACTCTTTTTTTTTTTTTTTTTGGCCAGTTTTCTCTCTCAACATATCGGCTTCCATGGGAAAACAACAAACTTGTCCAATCTGCTCTTTACAATGTTTTATTCTTCCATTGAATCCCCTTCATCCATAGATTTCTCTGGGACATTGGAACTTCAAAGGCCGTTTTCTTAAAATGCATTTTTAGATCAGCCTTAAAGTAGATCCCACACCAAACTGTACAATCTGGACTCAACAAGATTTAGAGGAAACGTACAGAGGGATTGAATTTTTAGTACAATTTCCAGTCCAATCCAGTTTACTCAGAAACTGAATAAGAAATCAAAAATCCCCATCTGTACATTTTTTTGTAACTAATATTTGTACAAAATAAACCAATAAATTTAAACCTGGTTCTGTTTTTTCAGATTTTTCAGATTTAAATGTCCCAAATATGTGTATTTTTGGCAATTTTTACACATAAAATGCCTTATTTCTACATGAAAACATGACATGATGAAAAACATGTAATACATTTCTTTCCTACATTTATGTGAATAAACTACAGGAGAAGTTTCAAGTTGATAACTTTAAATTTAAGATTTTTTCCTATTAACCTGCAGTGTTTTAGCCTGACCAGCCATCCACTATCTTTCAATAGCCTTCAATTTTGAAAGGTCATGATCGCTAAACCCCCTACTTCCTCTATTTTGCGGAAATCGAGCCAATCAGAGCCAGAGAGGAAAACGTCACATCAATAACAAGCAAGATGGTGTCGACGACAGAAAATGTTCGGGGCTGCTCTATTTAAAAGAGAGCAGCTGTCGTTCAAACCACAGCCAGAGGAAGCTTTACAGCTACAGTCATTTTGGACTGACACACAGCTCTCTGCTGCCGCACATAAACCGTACTTTGTGGAGCTGTCGTCACGTCCGCTGTGGTCTGATTGACACATGTTTGTCCCGCCCCCCCTGAAGTCAAATTATATGGTTGCATCTCCACACTAATGACAGGATTGAATAATACATGGAGATTAGATGGAGGCCAAGCAAGTAGTGTCTCACCTTAAATTAAAAACAAAATAGCTCAAACCTGGACACAAAATGGACCTGACACATTTTGAATTATTATTAACTTCAAAGCACAGACTAAGCATCACACGGGACAAGAATGACCAGAGGAATTCTGGATTTGCTGAATTATAAGTAGGACTAAAATTTAGACTTCATCAGGAAAAAATATTCCATTGACTAAAACTGCCAAAATGAACTAAATAACCAACTCAATTTGCAAAAAAAGTTAGACACACATTCAAACTTGCTAACTAGCTAAAAAAAGATTTCCTTCTGACAGACGACAAAGTAACATTAAGTGAAGCCAAAACATCTGAGTCCAATCCAGACATTAACAAAACAAAGCAGACGTCAGAGGTCTTAACCCTTCGTGACACTTTCCCAAACTGCGTGCTCGGTCAGTTAGCGGTGACTTCCTGTTTCCTGTCCGTCCCCTCCTGTCACTCATGTTTGACACACACATTTCCTGGATATGGATACTCCCTCAGCCCCGCAGGCCCGGCCCGTATCGCACACTCCCATCTGAAAACGTCTGGACACAAAGAGCCACAAATATAAAAACTGTCTGTATTTGAACAGCCTTTTGTCTCACGCTGTTTGGCTCTTACTCTACACTCAAACTGGGGTAATTGGAACTTGATGTGGTCATTTTTGTTTTTAACCCTAACCCTTCACTTCACTGAAACTTCTCCTGTTGTTTACTCACATGAATGTAAGAAAAAATATATATTGCACGGTTTTCACCATGACACGTTTTCATGCAGAGATAAGTCTTTTTATGTGTAAAAATGGCCAAATCATACAGACACATCTTTGGGACATTTAAACCTGAAAAATGGACAGAACTAGGTTTAAATTTCTTGGATCATTTTGTAACATGTTAGTTATAAAATATGTACAGAGGGGAGTTTGCATTTCTCATTTAGTTTTTGAGTAAACTAGATCTGACTAAAAATTGTCCTAAAAATTCAAAATCAAAGTCTAAATCTTGTTGAGTCCAGATTGTACAGTTTGGTGTGGGATCTACTTTAAGGCTGATCTTTATGTCTCGAGGGAGAAAAATGCATTTTAAGAAAATGGCCTTTGAAGTTACAATGTCCCAGAGAAATCTATGGATGAAGTGTGAAAGTAATAAAACATTAAGAGCAGATTGAATGTAAAAAATGAAAAGAAAGTTTTTTCCTGTAGTGTCTCCCCTTAAAGGACAAGAATTATGCATTTATCATATTGTTGTCATCCTTTAAACATTCTCTTGAGTGCCTTAAATTTTCCATCCTATGTTTTGAAACAAAAATAAAGTTTATTAAATGAACATGTTTCTCTGCTGTCTGCCCTTATACTTACTGAGTTTATGCAGCCAGTAGATGGCGCCTAGTGCTTACACAATTTAGTTATGTTATCACTTTAAGAGACGCAATGAGCCTAGCAGTAGCACAAATGCGTGTTTTCAGGCAGAAATGCTAAGAATGAGGCTGGTGATGATTTAAGGACTTCAAACAGAAAAAGATAAGTTATCTCTGTGATCTGAGAAAATATCACAGACAGAGGGAGTTCAGCAGGAAGTGTTTTTGACCCTCAAGGGGAGAGGATTTTCTAATGAGCATTCGTCAAAACATGTAGCTAAATGCTACTTCAGATGTTTTTGATGACGGAACATTGTTAGAACATGGTTTAAAGATAAAAAAAAAAAAGTCACTGTAGCAGAATATGTGTCCTTTAAAATCAACTCAACAGTGCTCAGAACTGTCTTTTCTAACATGAGTTCGCAATAACGTTGTGTTTTACTTTTTCTTATTTTTGGCAAAAACATTAAAATGTCCAGCTATGTGACTGTTGCACTTTTCTTCTTAAAGATCAGAGTCACTTAATTATAAAGGTGTTGACATTAAGATGAGATACCAAAATGACAGGTTTAATCTCAGCTTTAAATCCCCCAAAAATGTAAGCAGTTCAATTCCGCAGTGCAAAGGGTGTCCTGCCGGGTGACCAGGGCAAAGTACAACCTGTGCAGCACACAATCAGAAAGCTGTAATACACTCTACACTAAACAAGAGACACAGTAGAAACTAAACTAATTTTATCCGAGTAAGAGAATATAACAACTTTTATTTCACTTTGCGACAGCAGAAACGCATCATAGAAACACATGCAAATCCCTGAGTCTTGTTCATTCATTTTCTACCGCTTATTCCCGTTAGGGGTCGCGGGTGACTGGAGCCCATCCCAGTGACTTTGGGCCTTAGGCGGGGTACACCCTGGACAGTGGCCAACTCGTCGCAGGGCTAACACAGAGAGACAGAGACAAGGACAGACAACCATTCACTCTCACATTCATTCACTAGGGACAATTTAGAGTTGTCAATTAACCTACACAGTCATGTCTTTGGACGGTGGGAGGAGCCGGAGAACCCAGAGAGAACCCACGGTAACACGGGGAGGACATGCAGACTCCACCCAGAGAGATCGTGTGATGTTAGGGTGGCTCGGAACTCGAAACCACGATGTTGGGGTGGTCTGGTCTTCAGTCTTCATGATTGGCTGAGGACGGAGCCATTGACACCTACAAACGCAGCAGAGTCTGGAGATAGAACAAGACAAAAAACTAATGCTACACTATGGAACATCCCCAGCAAAGCCAAAGAGAGACAAACAGGAACCAGACACTCGTCACTTACATAATGCACCATAACGCACAATAACTGCCTCTGTATTTATAAATAATCAAACTCATCCCTGTGTTCCACTTAGCTGATTTACATATCATTTGCATAATGTCATTTTCAGTCGCTAAAAATATCTCAATAAGAATAAATGTGGACAAATATTAATTTAGTGCGACGCAGTGGCTGTGGGCTCAGAGCTCTTCCGCAGTGAGTCGGGCGAGATGCTAATAGCAGGGTGACGTGGGCGGTGAAATGTCAGCACCCTAAGGACCCCAGCCCACGGGTGCTAATAGTCAGGTAGCACTCACTTAATGCCGCCGTGTTGTGAGGAGAGTTGCTAGGAGAGCGCGCAGGAGCCTGATGGTGAGGGGAAGTATATTTGCTTGTTATAGATTTAATAACAAAACTGAGAGTAAAGTCATCTGTATAATGAATTTATGCACTAATGTTCCACAGTACGGCATTAAACGTATCCATTGTGCACAATTATAGGTGAAAATTATAGGAAAATTATAAAAATTATATTGGAAAATTATAGGTTCAAAACACAGACAGGTTACATGAAAAACATGTAACAAGAACAGCTTTTTTTTTTCTATCTAACCATCCATCCACTATCCATCCATCCACCCACCATCCATCCATCCACCATCCATCCATCCACCATCCATTCATCCATCAATCCACCATCCATCCATCCATCCACCATCCATCCATCCATTCATCCATCAATCCACCATCCATCCATTCATTCATCCACCCACCATCCATTCATCCATCATCCTCATCATCCATCCATCCATCCATCCGTCCATCCATCCATCCACCATCCATCCCATCCGTCCGTCTATCCATCCATCCACCATCCATCCATCCATCCATCCATTCATTCATCCATTCATCCATCCATTCATCCATCCACCATCCATCCACTATCCATCCACTATCCATCCACTATCCATCCATCCACCATCCATCCATCCATCCATCCACCATCCATTCATCCACCATCCATCCATCCACCCATCCATCCATCCATCCATCCATCCACCATCCATCCATCCATCCATGCATCCATCCATCCTGCCACCATCCATCCAGCCACCATCCATCCATTCATCCACCATCCATCCATCCATCCATCCATCCATCCATCCATCCACCATCCATTCATCCACCATTCATCCATCCATCCATCCATCCACCCGTCCGTCCGTCCATCCGTCCATCCGTCCATCCGTCCATCCATCCATCCATCCATCCGTCCATCCATCCGTCCATCCGTCCATCTCGTTGTCCTTGAGTAAATCCTTTTGAAGTCACGACAGTCTCACTTGAGGACATTTTTATAAACACAAACCGTATAAATAGCTGATCTGGGCCATTATCACATCACGGCCTCCTGGTCCTCTCCTCCTCTTGTCTGTGCTCTCCACCACACGTCGACTCTGACCTTTGCTCATTATTGACTTCCTCACAAACCGATTACTAAAAGGTTCCTCATTGACAGAAGTCATCCATAAAGTCATTTTGCTCTGACGTCTCATCTCCGCGGACATGAACTTTAAGAATCTTCTTGTGAATATTTTCATTACGGTAGAAATGGGGAAAGTAAACCTCCATGACCAAAAACAGACATTTGGGAAGTGAAGTAGCTGCTTGAATCATTAAAGGTGCACTATGTAATGTTTCAGGGTACTCCACCTGCTTGTTGCCATGGAGACATTATCGCTTTGCTTGGACTGTCTCTGTCTTGCATTTATTTCATTCTTGGTGTTTTTATTCATCTCCATGGAGACGAGGATTTGGCATAAAACATTTAAGACACAATCCTAAATTTTGAGATGTAAGAAAAAATGTAAGATGCAAATAAGGACTGAAAAATTGACAGAACCAGGTTTTTTTGCTTCATTGTGTTAGAATAAACAAAAATTACAGAAGTGATTTTGGGATTCATTTGTATCTTATTTGGCGTAAAAATTCCAAATGCGCCTCATTTTTTTAGGCACTAAATCTAAACAAATCCTTATGTTCGTTCTGTCAGAATCTTATTCAGTCGAAGATTGTACAGTTTGGTGTGGGATCTACTTTAAGGCTGCTTTTTATGTCTCTGCGAGAGAAAAATGCATTTGGAGAAAACAGCCTTTAAATTTACAATGTCCCAGAGAAATCTATGGATGAAGTGGATTCAATGGAAGAATAAAACATTTTTTGAAGCAAAAGTTGTTTCCACATGAAAGCCGATATATTGAGAGAGAAAACTGACCAAAAAACAAAAAGAGTTTTGCCTGTAGTGTCTCGCCTTATGGGATTGTCAACCATTTTTAAATTAAAAAGCATTAAATTATATGGATTCGGCAACTTTTATTATCGGTAGACTACTTTTATGTTAAATAAACACTAACAATCCACACACTTGATGCTTGTGTGTGTAAAGTGCATCTCCTCGTCCTTTGGAAACGGCATATTTTTGGAGTGTACTGCACGTCTCCTTCAGAACCATGGATAGCACCTATTTACAGCTGAGGACCAGGAGTGAAAAGAGCAGAGTCAGGGTAAAATCACCGCCTTCTCAGTTCTATTGGAAACTTTCGAAAAAATGTACTTTCAGACCAACACGCAGCACAGCAGGTGAAAGAGGCGCGGTGCAGCGGCTAAATATTGTGCTGTTGTTGGCAGATTCTAAGGATAGAGCTGGCCAATTATTGCCTGGGATCCGGAACACACGGTTCTTCAATTCTTTACGAATAGTGAGTCTAGGTAACAGTTACAGTTAAAATGACCTCGAATTCCTGGAGTTTTGTGCTTTGCTCACGAATTCTGCAGAAACGCATATGTTTTTCAGTCCTTGTGTTTTTTTCCATGTTTATTTTGGACCATGTGTGTCCCTGATTGGCTAATCCACCCATCAATCACACCCATCTGAACTCCAGGAGATGAAACTGTGACCAGACTGACATCCATCTGTGTCAATGCAGAGATATGTTAGATTTTCCAGGAAATGATTTTCCAGGGAATTTCCACACAAATTATTGGGAGAGCAACGCAGGTCACAAAGACATCACAAACACTTACAGACCTTATCTTCACAAACTAAACTGAGCGCATCACTAATGTGTACAATCTAATAACAGGCCTATCTGACCAGAACGTCACATGAGTAGCCAGGAACTTAACAAAACACGCCATAGAAATCTAAATAAAATAGACTCAAATGAACTCATATCATGCATTCCCAAAAAGACATTGAGTTATTTGATAAAAAGTAGAACAGATTTATGGGAATGAGATAAATGATCATAAAGACTGTAATACAGCATTCAGTGATTTAATATCCAGGTTTGGAAAGCTCATTTCTAAATACTCTCAAGTTAGATGTAAAAGAAAAACTTATGGAAGCCGATGAGAATGAGAGACACGGCCCTAAAAAACATCTAAAAACTGGGGTTACAACTGATCGACTTATTTAAAACAGCCTTCGAAACAAGTTATTCAGCAATTTAGAAAAGCCAGAGCAACATTTTTTCTTAACTTAATCAAACGGGCCAAAGGAAATTCAAAACAATTGTGACAAACAATGGACAAACTAACTGGTAGAGGGAAACCAAAGTGCAGGACAATAGAGCTGAAAGTAGATGGGACTTATCCAAACGATGGTCCAACAGTAGGTGAACATTTAAGTAACTATTTCATAGACTCGGTAAATGAAATCATACACAAACCTCTGGATCTCTTCTATCACCACCTACTCTATCCTCTATTAGAGCGTTAAGATTTAACAGCATTGATTGCGCCAAAACAGACAAAATCATCCAAACTCTGTCAAATTCGACGGCCAAAGACACCTGGGGACATGACGGCAAAAACACAAGGCGACATTAAAAACAACACTAACGCAGATTGTTAACAAATAATTTAGTGAAAGTTTATTCCCCAGTGTCTTCAAAACTTCAGTCATAACACCAATTCACAAATCCAGAAGCAAAAATGAAATAAACAACTACAGGTCTATTAGTATACCAGCTGTAACTTCAAAAATTCTAGAGAAAGCAATCATCAAATCAAAGAACAGTTAACTGAACACTTCAACAACAATGCAATCACCCAATCAAGTGTTACGGTGGTTAAATTCATATCTGATTGAAATCAGCGTAAGAGCCAATAATACAATGTCCACCTTGAAGCCCTGCACTACGGGGTCCTTCAGGGGTCAATTTTGGGACCCCTGTTGTTCAGCGTATACATTAATGACTTGCCGGATGTGTACAGAGGCGTAGATATCCTCATGTACGCGGATGGTGCTGTCATTTACACACATGGAAGGGCTCTGCAGCAAGTGGCCATCGAATTAACCTCTGCTATGGATAAAACCATTGGCTCCAAAAGTCTGTGTATTTTACCAAAACAAACAAAATTAAAGATCTACATCTAAATTAATGGCGTAAAGATAAATATTGTGACTGAAACAAAATACCTAGGGGTTTATCTAGACCAAATGCTGTCTTTTAAGAACCATATTTAAAAGTATACATTTCAATTAAGCATGATATCTCCTCTTTAAAACACACGAGAAACAGCTTGACACTGGAGGTCACTTTCACCTATTTCAATACTATGATAATTACTCATGTGACTGACTGTTTATTGTGTTGTTCTCAGGCCAATGAGACCAAGCTAAAACCTGTCAGATCCCTCTATAACTGAGCACTGAAGGCACTCGACAAAAAACACTGTCACGTTCTCAATAAATAGAAATGTTCAGTTTTGACAATTTGATTTTATTTTCAAATCTAAGAACCCTATTCAAAATTATTAGTAATACTGCCTCCTCCTTTGAAAACGTTTGTCCAACTTTGCTCGGAACAAAAAACCCGCTCCACCGCGAACAGAAACGGCACCGTCCCGAAAAGATCTTCAGCCGCTGCGCAGTCGGCCTTTCCATTTGTTACGATCAGACGGTGGAGCCAACTCCCGGACAGTCTGACATGGTCTGTAGACTTTCATAGTTACACTCGAAACTTAAAAAAACTAACAAAAAACATCTTCGATAATCAACGGCGTCAACATCAGCCAAGTTCGATAATCAACGGCGTCAACATCAGCCAAGTTCAATAATCAACGGCGTCAACATCAGCAAAGTTAAATTGTGTTTCTAAATTGTACAATAAAATGTTTATATATTTTTTTTAATTTTTTATAACTTTTATGAAGTACTGTAATGTTTGTTCTTAATGTTTAATTGTGACATTTATAGTCTGTAAATGAATTGTGTACCTTTTATAAATGTTTTCCTCACCTGCCCAGGGACTGCAGAAGGAAAGTAGCAGGAGTTAAATCTGGTGCAGATCATCTTTTCTTTTTTAAGATTAATGAATTTGTACATGGTCCCTGACAAATAAAGACTAAACTAACAAACTTGACCAATCTGCTCCTAAAGATGTTTCATTCTTCCATTGAATCTCTGGGACATTGTAACTTCAAAGGCCGTTTTCTTAAAATGCATTTTTCTCCCTCGAGACATAAAGATCAGCCTTAAAGTAGATCCTACACCAAACTGTACAATCTGGAACTCAACAAGATTCTGACGAAACGTACAGAAGGATTTTTAAGAGCAAAATGCAATGTTGATCTAACACAGCTCAGTAAAAACAGGGCCATTGACTTCCTGTTCAATACCGCAGAACTACTTAGACCCACGTCTTCATTATGACATTCATCGCAATTGACTTTGTGGACAATGTTTGACAGCGGCTCCTCTTACCGGCAAAGTCATTTCCGGTCCAAGACTTGGCTGCTCTTCTCACCAGGATACTTTACATTACAAGATAAAAGTAAGTTTGTGAAAATGGGTTATTAATGAAGATTAGATAGCTAGGTTGCTTAAAAGTGTTGCATGTTACCGTGTCAGCAACGGTAGCACTGCTCATTAGCATAGCCTACTTCCCCTCGTAGTTGTAGATGAAGCTGGAAACATAGAATTGTACAATCCCTTTTCACTTACTCAAAGGAGCAGGAGAGAGGGAATCTACAAGTCTATGGACATCATTTATTGTAATTATTGGCAGGTCCTGGAGGCGTCTTGAAAAGCTCGATAGTTAAGAATTTGAGGCCAAACGCAGCGCATCAGCTGAACTACAAACTGGACATGACTTGCTGGTAAGAGGAGCAGCCGTTAGGTCACATCAAACGTTATGCACAGTCAATAAGCCACAGAATGCTGAAGCAGAAGATTGCTTTTTATTTTTGAAAAGTGTCTACGTGACATTTTAGAACCCTTCGTGTGTCACTCAGAGCCACATCCTCCCATGGTGCATCTGTAAGGAAATGATTGCCGTTCATACATGATTATGACTGACAGATTTTCTTTTTAAGTAAACACTGACCCGTTGGATGGTGCCAAACCCCGCCTCTGTCTCGGTTCAGACCTGAAACAGCAGATCTATTCGAGTCCATAGACACCTCCAGCAGGACCCCGACCCCTCGTCTGTAAAACCTGTGGAGGAGTGATGAGCGCGCCACCTTCACTGGCCTCGTACAGCTCTGCGCTTTTCTCTTCTTGACCTCCGCATTCGCTGTAGAGGAGCTCTTTAGAGGCGCACAGCTGTCTACATCCAAAAAACAAGCATATGGAGCTGAAAAGGATTCCACATAAAGCCAGACACTACAGGCAAAACTCTTTTGAAATAGTTTTCTTTTTGTTGTTTGGTCAGTTTGCTCTCAATGTAAGCTTTTGTCCAATCTGCACCTGAAGATGGTTGATTGTTTCATAAAGTCCACTTCATCCATTATGTGAGACGTTATGACTCCTTTTGTGTCTGTTGTAGTTTTAACACCTACAAACACCAAACTTTTATGTCTAATATGTCAACAAAGTCAAGATTTTTTTTTTTTACCTGGCCCTGTCCATTTTTCAGACTTCCTTGTCCTTCAATTCAGTTTTACATTTAAGGCGAGACACTACAGGCAAAAGTCATTTTTAAAATGTTTTTATTTTTGGTCAGTTTGCTCTCTCAACATATCGTCTTTCATGTGGAAACAACAAACTTGTCCAATCTGCTCCTAAAAATATTTTATTGTTCCATTTAATCCACTTCATCCATAGATTTCTCTGGGACATTTATTGAAGTTTTAAATGAAAAAAATGAGGCGAAATTTGAATTTTTAGGACAATTTTCAGTCCAATCTAGTTTACTTAAAAACTAAATAAGAAATCCAAATCCCCTCTGTAATTTTTTTGTTACTAATATGTTACAAAATGAACCAAGAAATTTAAACCTGGTTCTGTCCATTTTTCACTTTTATATGTCCCAAATATGTGTAATTTTGGCAGTTGTTTCACATAAAAGGCCTTATTTCTACATGAAAACATGACACGATGAAAAACTTGTAAACTTGTTTCAAATAGATATCTTTAAATTAAAGATTTTTTCCTATTCACCTGTAGTGTCTCGCCTTAAAATGCCAAAATTATATACGAAAATATTAGATGACAAAACACTTTCCACACGTTTGAAATTGACACTTCTAAATGTACGTTTTGTCCATTTTCACCTACAGTGTCTTAAGGTGCACTTTTGTGGTGGATGTTGTGCTTTCTCTGGAATGTGCTTCATGGCTGAGTTACAGGTCAGATCCATGGAGTGTCGCTGTCACTCACAGGGATGCCAGTCTCTCACCAGCAAACTTTCTCTTAAAATACTAACACAAACTAAGACACGGGATTTTCTCAGCGCTCTATGCATTTACTCATATTTGAGAGAAAATACAATTTAACAATCCTTCGACTTGAACAGCCCTGACATTTACAAAAGGCCCCAATCATGACTCAGGTGTGACAGTCGATCAAACACAGCGGCTGTCAGACACAAGTGAGGGTTCATTATGTGGAAAGTCTTTAAAAGCAGTGGACCGTTATACACTTACTGGAGCTAAACTTGTTAAGATGGATTTTCTAAGAAAAGCTCAAAATCTGTCTGTTTATGCAGTTTGCAACTCCTACATATAAAGTTTGTCTGGACCAGAGTACATTTTAGACAATACTTTTTTGAATCATTAAAACCACACGCTCGCCTACCTCAGCTCATTTTTATTTCCCTCATAGAATTTTCCAAATGTTTAGGAAATTTTGTTGGAAAAATGGGTCATGTTTTTTCATGCCACCATGTCAAAGTGCAGCCTGCTCACAAGGAAATGCTGACTGCTGCAGGAGGCTGTTACTATGTTTTTGGCACTGAGATTAACAAAACACTCCAGACTTTGTTTTCTCGATCCCTCTTGATTTCAGAACTGTGGTTTGGCTGCGGAGAAGAAGGCCCTCGTGAAAAGGTGGATGACACAATCTTTATCAAAAATGAAGGACTGGACTGACATTGTGGCCCATCGAGGCAACTGTTGTTGTGATTTTGGGCATTATAAAAATAAATTGAATTGAATTGAATTGAATTACAACTAACATTTGTGCTGGAAAAATTACATTCAAACTTAAAAACGGACAAATCTGAAAAACTTTGGACAAAATGGAACTTCGATCTTGGACTGAATAATCCTTCATTTTCTCGGGATTCTTTTGTTGCCCGTTGTACTTTTGCTTCATGTGCTCTCTCTGGTCTTGCCACATGCAAGTTTTACAACTTATATCTTCAGAACAATCAAAGAGGCAGGTATCGGTCCCTGGTCCTGAATCCAGAGACGTCAGACTTAAACAAAGCCTTCAGCCTCTCCATCCAGGAGAGGTGAAACACCTGTGTGAAGTTGGCCCCCCCGGAGTGTCCGATTGACCCCAAAATGGTGTCAAACGTTTGTGCATCGTTTATGCATGCTTAGTTTTTGAGTTATTGATCACTGATTGGCACAAGTATACAGTTACCCCAAACTGTCCAATTTTGTGAGATATTGATTATGGATTATGGACATTTTGGAAATATGGATAACCTCAATGCACTGCTTTCTCCATATACTGCATATATACATATACATTCAAGTTAGTCTTAAATAACAGTTTTATATAATATTCAGGTATTGACAGATTGTCCATATGTGTCCACATATAATTCAACAGCAATTCATCAACTTGTCACATCTATCAGTTTAAAATGAATTTGATCCACCTAACGTGCACAAACGATGCACAAACGTTTGACACCATTTTGGGGTCAATCGGACATTTTGGGGTGAATCGGGCACTCCGGGGGGGCCAACTTCACACTTTGGCCAATCCAAAACCTATAAATGATCAATACTCAAAAACGAAGCGTGCACAAACGCTGATATTGTGTGCACAAACGATGCACAAACGTTTGACACCATTTTGGGGTCAATCGGACACTACGGGGGGGCCAACTTCACACAGGTCTTTGACCTAGCCCAGAAAAATCAGGAAATCCAAGAAGAAATGTTGCTCTCTCAACATATCAACTTTCATGTGGAAACAACAAACTTGTCCAATCTGCTCTTAAAGATGTTTGATTCTTCCATTGAATCCACTTCATCCATAGATTTCTCTGACATTGTTTTCTTAAAATGCATTTTTCTCCCTCGAGACATAAAGATCAGCCTTAAAGTAGATCCCACACCAAACTGTACAATCTGGACTCAACAAGATTTTCACGAAACGAAGGATTTTTTTATATCTAATCCTCAAACTGATTTATTTAATTTTTAATTAAAAAAAAAAAAAAAAAAAAAAAAAATGGAATTTTTAGGACAAAAGTATTTAGTAATCAATATGTGTACAAAAAAACAAGAAATTTAAACCTGGTTCTGTCCATTTTTCAGATTTATTTGTCCAAAATATTTGTATTTTAGTCATTTTTATACATAAAATGCCTTATTTTTACATGAAAACATGAATTGATTTATTCATTAGTTTATTTGAAGTGGGATAATGCACATTAATAGACATTACTGTAAATGTGCCAGTATTGAGTGTTAAGCTAGTTTCCAACTGTAGTCGTAAGCAGCAGGAAGCCAGCATTACATTTACATTAAACACAGTTACTACAATTAAGGGTTAGAGAAAAATGATAAAAGATAAAGAGTCCACAGAAAAACAGAATAACTGGATGGAATATCTACATTATTCTGCAGGAGACATACAACATCACAAACTGGAAACTGGATTGGAATTAAAATGATCCTAAAAATTTACCTCATTTTTTTTACTTAAAACTTCAATAAATCAGTTTTAGAATAGAGTTCAAAAAATCCTTCTGTACATTTCGTCTAAATCTTGTTGAGTCCAGATTGTACAGTTTGGTGTAGGATCTACTTTAAGGCTGATCTTAAAGTCTTATGTCCTTTGAAGTTACAATGTCCCAGAGAAATCTATGAATGAAGTGGATTCAATGGAAGAATAAAACATCTTTAGGAGCAGATTGGACACGTTTGTTGTTTCCACATGAAAGAAGATATGTGGAGAGAGCAAACTGACCAGAGTTTTGCCTGTAGTGTCTTAAACATCATCTCATGGCGTCTCTGTCTGTTTCTGAAATTTAAATAGGTGCTTTTTGTAACCAACAAATGCAGGCATTCTGTATAAAAGCTTGAGTGTTGTTGCTCTAAAAGAAATAAATGTAATTAAAGTAATAAACGCTCAAGCAAAAAGTGAAAAGCAACCCCGGTCTTCCCCGCAATCTGAGAATCCAACCTTTAAAAAGAGCAACATTAGTGTTGTTGTTTTATTCATATAATCAGCATGTTCCGTAAAATATGCTCCTGATTCATGTTCCTCTTATGAGAAACGACATCTCCAGACTGCACTGTACCGGAGTAAATCTTTAATTAACGAGAGGCTTTGCACTTGGAGAGCAGTGGGAGCGGGACTGAAGCAGAGCCAGATGTTCCGGAGCGCGTTGGACTCGGCCGATGTGTCCCCGGAGGCCCCGCCGCGGTCAGAGTACGAGCGCCAGTCTGTGTCCCCGGATGACCATAAAAATACTCATACTTAACTTTACGGCACATTTACTGTCTCTGTTTTTTTTCTGCTTAAATGGAGGTTGCTTAAACACATAAATATAGTTCTTTAGTCACGGAGGATGAGAGTAAATCGTCCGTTCATTGTATTTCCTCCTTGTTGGAAAGAAATCAAGTTGAGTGAGTGCCATAGTTTGGACCATTCCAGGCAGTGGAGGTCACAGCGGCACGAGAGGCTGAATTATAGGCAGCGCAAACTGATAAAATGAGCTTCTTGGCTTTTCTTTGGCCTGATTTTTGTTCGTGGGGCTTTTGTTTCTCTCAAATCATCTTTACACAGAAAAATGTTAAGTGATAGTAGTTTCTGGTACTGCTCTGACTGTGCAGAGCTAGGTTAGCCTGTTAGCTAATGCCAAAACAATCATTTTTCTGGTAATGGAGTCAGAATCAGGTTATTTAAGGAGGGGAAGCACATGAGTTTAACAGAGTGTGATCCCACAGTCTGTGTCAGTGTGAGCTGCAGGAGACGCTGGAAATCTGATTTCATACAACTCTTTACTTTATGTGTACAACTGTAACGATAAACAGCACAACAAGGGTCAGAATCGAGAACATTTATTTTTTGTGGGTGTTTTGGGAAGTGATCCTTTGCCTTATCAAATGATAAGGTTCTACCGACAAAACACGCCCGAAACAAGAATTTACTGGTCAAGTATTTTGAAACATTTTGACAATAGTTATATTTATTTATATAACATTTATCCAAAATTTTGACTTGATTAAGAAAAAAATACTTGAAATACTACGTTAACTGATAACTGTGTTTTTATTGCACAAAATGCTTTAAGGTAAGATTAAACTTCAAATTGCATGTGATTTATGTTTGTCAATAATGATGTTTCAAAATGCATTATATATATATATATTTTTAGTTGAATGTGATTTAAATGTATTGTACGTTTTGATTTTTTCACGTAGACAGAACCTCATAACACAAAGTGAATCTTAGAAATTGAAGCATTTTTTTGCTCATAAAATCCTCAACATTGCACACAACTCTAAATGTGCATATAGTGTACTGATGTGACCAGGACAAGAATATATGAATGTCAGATGACCTGGACTCACACCCCTGAGACGTATGGCAGGTAAAACTCTCTGCACTTTAAGGTCCTGTAGTTCTCAGAATGGACTCCACTGACTCCAGTCCAGCTCCAGTTCGGGACCCGCACAGGTCCCACAAGACTTATACACTAGGCTTAAGCTTGTAGAATGTTTCCTCATCAAACACAAATCTGGATTTGTGTTTTGTTTCATGTGTTTGAGTGACACAGACTCTAGAATGACCTTGAGTCGACATGTTTTTGTGAATATCGTTGTCTTGGTGTCTGTTAACTTTAGCAGACATTCTGCTTCTGTCGGCTTCTCCTGCATTTCATTTCTTTCATTTTCGCAAGAATCAATTATGCTGTGTGTTTATTATTTGACCCTCTAAGACCCGCCCTCTTCAGCTCCAAACTGAATCATAAGGGTTTGAACTATTTAAGGTGAGGCACTAAAGGCAAAACTTATTTTTTGTTTTTTGGTCAGTTTGCTCTTTCGACATATCGTCTTTAATGTGGAAACAACACACGTGTCCAATCTGCTCCTAAAGATGTTTTATTCTTCCACTGAAACCACTTCATCCATAGATTTCTCTGGGACATTGTAACTTCAAAGGCCGTTTTCTTAAAATTCATTTTTCTCCCTCGAGACATAAAGATCAGCCTTAAAGTAGATCCCACACCAAACTGTACAATCTGGACTCAACAAGATTTAGACCAAACGCACAGAAGGATTTTTTCATATCTTATTCTAGCTGTAGCTTCAGCGTTAGAGAATTCCAGGTCTGAAATGATCCAAATGGTTCTTCTATCAGTTATTATGCAGGATTTGTGTGTTTAACGTGTGTGAATGAAACAGAACACATCTCCAGACATGCTTTTGACGAGGAAACAACGTTATAACAGAGATCAAACATGAACATAATACAAGCCCTTTAAAGATTTAGAAACAAAACCAAGCCAAACTGGACTGGACTAATTCTTAACCAGGATTGAGCTGTCTGCCTTAATGCTTATCTTAACTGCAATACTTTTTTAAAAATCATATATTCATCAATGTTTTGTTTACTTTACTTTGAAATATTAATAGCAAAGTTCTAATCCTCATTTTTCTGTCAGGTTCATGGAAGGTAACGGTCTCTTCTTCTCTTATATTATCTTTGTTTTCCCGCACAATTGTCATTCGCACAATGCACCAGACACTTCATAAAGATACACTACTCTTTTATTACCTCTATTTATAATCCTTTTTTCAATATCAAGGCAGACAAACAAACAAAGTGATGCATCAGAGTCCGGCGAACAATCCTGCCCCGACGAGAGTGAAATATGAAGACGCTCTGCTGAGGAGGAACGCCCTGCAGTAACATTACGCCGTGTGTTTACAGCGCTCCAGCTCACAGAAGTTCCAGGTTAATTGTTTCCATGACCTCCCCATAGGCATAAATTAACTTCATATTAAAATTAATGTTGGCGATTAAAGGTCGAGCATATGTTTGCTTTAACAGTGTTTGTTAATTAACATGAAGTCTGACAAACGTGGAGCTAAGAGGTACAGAAATGGTGATGCTTTTTATTGACTTGACTTTACTGACTTGGACTTTCATTGACTTTACTTACATCGTACACCTATTAACGTCTAAATAGCTGGTTATTTCCATACCAGCAAGTGTTTTTATGAGTTATTTAACTGTTCTTTATTAATGTGTTATTCTCCATAACCTTATTCTGCTGCTAATTAGACATTTACACTTTACAAGCAATACATAGTTAGTGCTTTTAAGTGTCGTTTGGACATTTTGTGCATGAGGCTTTTGATGACAAGGCAAGTTGCACAGGAAATGTAGTTTTTACCAAAAGCCAGTCAGGATCATTATATCCATCATAACATCACACAATCAGCAGTAATCGGAGTTTATATATTGAAAAGTGTTGTATAATTATCACATTTGGTGTCAGTGCCTCAGTCTGCAGTCAGACAATAATAATCCAGGGGTAGTATCCAGGATATACGCCGCCTATGGCCCAAAGTCACTGGGGCCCGAGGAGCACATGAACACACACCAGACAGTGTGAAAGCACCGTACAGACACCTGCAAAAGTGCACAAATGTTTAGACGTTTACAACCATTTACGTATTTCTAAACAGCTACTTGCATCTTTTGTATGGATTACTTACAGAATCCAGCTACCTGCTATGTCTTGTTTATGTCTTGCTTATTGTAGGTTTTGTTGTGAGCGCAACTGTAATTACAACTGTGTGTCTGCATTGTTTATTGTCTATAAATGTAATTGTATATGTTATGTTGTAACGGCAACTGTAGTGTCAACGGTTTGTAAAGCGCTTTGGGTGCCTATTAGGTGGAAAAGCGCTCTATAAATAAAAATTCTTCTTCTTCTTCTTCTACATCAGTCAGCTCTTTTTAACACAATCAATGCACTCAACGTCCAGGTTTGTCTCCACAGAACATTAAATGTTGACATATTACTGCCTTCTCTAATCATTTGTAAAAGCTTTGACATGAAGGCTCTTGGTTTCAGGTTGCTGTAGACAGTTGTTTCCTTTTTTTCTTCACAACCTTCAACTTTCTGTGAGGAGGTTCCTGAGGCCAACCGGAGCTCTGGTCTTTATTACCTCTCATCCTTCCTGAGCCAACATGGTCCTGTCAAAACAACAGCTGGTCCCCAGGGAAACGTCTCACATTCACACTCACTGGTTTCTTTTCCTCTTTGGAGCGCCCCCTGTTGTTACACTACAGCACTCCTGAAGGTCCACGAGATCATACAGCCCTGTGGGATTCCAAACCTGCAGGTTATAAGAAGTGTAACTGTCCTGATGGTGAAGGGTGTGCCACAGATCAGGGCCACAGACTCCACAAACGTGTTCTACGACGCACAAGGAGTCTTCAGTTGATGATCAGACTCAAATTTTTGTAGAAACAGTAAAGAAGTGCAAATCTCTCTAGAAGAAGAAGAAGAATCATTTTTATTTATAGAGCGCTTTTCCACCTCTACTGCCTTCTCTCAGAATTTTAGTTGATGATCATCCTCAAATTTTAGTAGAAACAGTAAAGAAGTGCAAATGAAACAAAATGTCCAAAGTCAGAAGTATAAGTATAAGTTTAAACATGTTTGTATAAAAGCTACAGGCACAGAACTTCAGGGCCTCTGAAGGGCCCCTCACAATAAAGCGAGTAATGAGTTTAGTAATTCCTACTAATTACTACGACAGCTGCAGCTCATGTCCAACCAGGAAGTACCATAAGCAACCAAATTATAAACCTGGAGAAAAATAGGCAATATTTGTTTTGTAAAATGTTTTAGTCAAATGTGTAGTTTAAGCACTTATATGTACCAGAATACAACCAGTGTCCAGGTTATTTAAAGCTGCTTCTCTGTAGATCCCACCTGGAGGGATCACAGAGACACAGACAAAATCAGAGTCATAAACAAAAGCTCATTTTTGAAAAGCCTTTTTAAAAATCTAATCTTAGAGCCGAGATAGTGATGAGCTCTAGACAACTGACCTATAGGTTTATAACAAGAGCTGAAGAACCCAGACACAAAGGGACCAGCGTGTAAGCTCCACGGTGGCAGGCTCTCAGTGGTCTGGGAAGTGAACCTGAAACCTCCTTGCTCCGTGCTCAGAATGACAAGCACTCTGCACCATCTGCATCGTACCAGCAGTCAGAAGTACATCGGAAATGGCCCCCACACCATCTCAAAAGTGTAATGCTGCTTTAAGTGGTGCGGGCCGGTGGGTCTCAGCTGAGATCATAGAGGAGACAATAGCAGATCAGATAGCAGGGCATTTAAAAATCCATACGTGGACAATGGGTCAGATGGTGCAGAGTAACCGGAGAAGCACCGACACAGAGCAGACGGCGCTGGACAATGGTGTGTAACAGATCCAAAGTGGACAGGCTTTTAATACATCTGTAAACATCTGGACCCGGGCTCAGAGCGCTGCAGTCAGAGCTCACACACCATGCAGCTTTGTATCTCCATGGAGACAAGCGGACGACGTTGTGTCCCAGACGTTTAACAATTATACAACAGATTTCTAACAGCATTCCTTTAAGTGCAGTGTCTTCAGACTTTTATCTTAAGAGCTTCTTCTTTTGTCAACAAAGAACTGGTGCTTGGAAGAAATGTGAAGAATGACTTTTTTTCTTAAACTCTACAATCAAAGGAATAAACAATAAAAAGTTAAGTTTCAAAGTCAACATAGTTTTGATCATTTTCAATACAATAAATATATAGATAATGTTAAAAATCCCGCTGTTCCGTGTTTCCCTGGTGCGACACCTGCTTGTCATTGTGTTTTTCTGTTCCCAGTATTTGTATTATTTTTTTTTATCTTTACAAGCCGCCATTGCACTATTGTGTAGTAGAGTTATGTATTTATCACCAGGATGTTACTGTAGCACAAGAGAAAGGTTTGGTTCAAGGTCTTCAAATTCATTCCCCAAAAATGCAATTCCATTAATTTGATAAAACCTTACATAGTTTGATAACTTCAAACTTAAATGTGACAAAGCCTGTTGGATGAAAAAGAGCTGACACTCAAAAAGTAAACAACTACTTTGAAAACACTGCTAATATTCACTATTTAGATCTTATATTCAATATATTTTCAATGAGAATTTAATTATTTAAACTCGCCTAAAAACACAATAAAAGATTCATCCCAAACAGTTCAATTAAAGTGTACAATTTGAAAAATTTGCAGGTGACAAGGTCACACTGTCAAGCATTTTATACAAAGTCTTCATTGATTTTCAGTTCACCTTTTACACCTAAAAGGCCTTATTCTCTTGTGAAAACGTTACATGATGAAGAGCTTGTAATGCATTTGTCTCACTTCTATGTGAGTAAACATCTGAAGACATTTGATTTCTCTAAATGTACCACCTGTAGTGTCTCCTGTGGGTGGAGAGTCCTTGCCTCAAGTGGAGGAGTTCAAGTATCTCGGGGTCTTGTTCAGAGTGAGGGAAGGATGGATCGTGAGATTGAGGTGGATCGGTGCAGCGTCTGCAGTGATGCATCGCTGTATGGGACCGTTGTGGTAAAGAAGGAGCTCCCATGCATGTCCCACCAGGAGGCGGTCCTGGGGAAGACCCAGGACAGGCTGGAGGACGCCCAGCCGAGAGACTAAGACCTCAGACCTCTGTCTGATACAATGATTGACTTGCTGCGATCTGATTCAGTCAAGCTGATTCTCACAACCAACAATGCAATTTGATTTGAACTAACCCTGGACCACGATGCATCACGGTCCTCGGTTTTGTGACTTCCGATACAATATTCTATATTATGATACAGTATTCTTGTAATTTCCGATACCGATCCAATACTGATCTAAATCCAACACAAATCTTCTTATTTTTATTCTTCTTTTTAGCAGAGTTTAGTCTGATACTGTGCCTGTAATAATGGACTATATGTTTGCAATGCTTAATTTGGAGTAAATTATTACCTGCATATAATAGGCCTACTTAAATAGCCTAATTATTTGTTATTATATTGTGAAATAATGCTTAAAGTTCTCCACAGCACAAAGTTCTCAGAGACATTAGGTGATGATTAGCCCTGTTTTTAAAGGCGATGTGTTTCCCTCATATTATTGATGCTTGAGGCTGTAAAAAGAGCAGAAGCCTGAGAGGAACACAGACTTGATATGCAGTAAACAAAAGCTGCTCCTCAGCTCTGCTGCTGCCCATCTGACCAAACTTTGGATTTAACTTTTAAGGCTCAATGAACAGGTAAAACAAATTCTTTGTGTATGTGTGCTGTAACCAATTACCTGTAGAATTTACAGTAAACACATGGCAAAAAAGTTGCCCGCAATATATTGTAATATTTCAGTGTATTGTTGTAAAATCAATTTACAGTGATTTGCAGGAATTGATTTACAGCTAGTTGTTGGGGTTTATCTTACAGCTATCTAATGGTTTTGTGAAAATCATGAAATAGCTGTATAGTATTTTACAACATGGCCCTGTACTCTGAATTTACAACATTTTAACTGACATTTGAAATTACAGTTTGCAAACATTTTTTCAATAGCAGTTGTTTAACTCTTTGTTTATTACCTGAAATAAGTAAAAGTCTGTAAAAAACACCTAAGACAAGACGTAAGTAGGAACAAAAATACTTTATTTAATCCTAAGATCCTAACACAGGGTGATAAACATCAAATCATAAATGGATATATAAAAATCCTTTATACAATAAGAATGTGTATAAAATGATAATAACTGTAACCTTTCTTGATTTGTGGCTGACAACACATACAGTCCTGGTGCCACACGAGGGATTCAGACAAAACATCTGCCCTCACAAAAAATAATGACGTTTATTACAACGTTTTTTTATTATTATTTTTCCCGTTCTAACTCTATGAAGAGTACACACAATTGCCAATAAGTACAGCAGAAGAAAGGTGGATAGGCATGCTTATTGTTCATGGTTTTAGCTCATTCTACCCTTTAACATTTCTTATCATGAGTATGCTGCTAATAAATAATGAACTTTATAACACGAGGACTGTCATTAATGATTATTTTAGACATTGATCAGTGATTTTTTTTTTTTCTTTTATAGTCAATTATTTCTGTTAAACATCGATACTTTTTAAACAATGTTTAGCCAAATAAAGGTTGAAATATGCGTTTTGCACAACTGAATTTGTGGCATCTGCGAATCCAACCATCAGAGGGAATGAGTGGTAAATAAGCCAGCTTAAATTAAACGTGATCTTATTGCATTACAGAATCACCAAATAAGCATTATATTCTTTGGCATGTGGCCATATTTTGGCAAACACAAGCTTTTAAGGTGGAAAATAATTTCAATAATATTATTCAGGTTGCACTAGGTTAGTCGAACTGTCACACAGGTTAACCTTTCTTTAGTCTGCTCAATTTTCAGCAAATAATTTACACCTCACACTAATACAGTTATATTTGAACTAATAAGCGTAACGGTGGAAACATTATGTAGAGAAATGAGTGAAATCTTACCAGTTAAAGCGTGGATGAAGACGTTTCAGATCCGCGTGCTTCTGTCGTACCTTATGCTCCGTGTGCTCACAGGAAACAGCACCAAACTGTAATGAGCTCCTTATTACAACCTGTAACTCCACAACATACACCTGTATAAAACCTTGTTACTAGGTGTAGATATGTTATTTACCATAATGCATTGTAAAATACAGGTTTTATCCACTTAGTTATTGTAAAAATTACTGAAACTACAGCAATTGGTTATAGTGTGTGTGTAATAATGTCTTTAGCTGTGTCGAGCCTCCTCCGTGAGCGTTTCAGTCCCTGTTTTAGCTGCTCTGACAGTGATAGCATTAGCAGTGTCAGGTTTGGATGAACCGAGATGAACCGAGACAACAGCAGAAAGTCGATGCATTCTACTTTCATCGCTTGAATTGCAGGGACGTTTCACTTTTCTATACACGCACTCGCATCACACGTGCGAGCTGGTGCATCAGTGCTGGATGGATGGATCATTTCTCCCCTTAAAGTGCGTGACAGGTTTCAAAGATTTTCTAATTTAGATTTTATTTGGTGTATTAATACGTACTGTACATAAAAATATTGTTTTGCACCAATCAAGTCATGATTTGTGGAGAAAAGCTGAAAAACCTGTTTAAAATGATAGGAAATCACACTGGGGAGACTCATTCCATCCAAAGGTTTTGCATAATTTACCCAAAGTAAACCAATTATTTTACCCTTAAAACATGAATTCAACAAAATAAAGGTGTTCACGTATATTTGAATTTGTCGGACAAAAAAATCTCTGACATCAGCTGAGTTTTAGCCTGGTGTTCAAAGTAATTTCCTAGTGTGATGTCATCATTTACAACCAGGAAGTGATATCACAAAACAAAAAAAAATTGCTAAAATTATAATTATTTTTAGCAAAACTTTAAATATATTTCTCTTACCTGTATTTTAGGTGCATAAGCAGTCCAACCCATCATAGGCCCTTTAAACGCTTTAGAGTCGATAAGATGCTGTGTTTGTGTGGTCCTCACGTTCGTGCTCCCGCAGCTGCTTGTCAGACGCTGCAGTTCCACGTCGGTCTCTACATCAGACCCATCTCTGGACCTCAGCTGGACCTGCACGCTCTCTGCATCTGCCCCACACCATCTGGAGCGAGGCAGTGTGCGGGAGCGCTGTGGGAGCACTAACGTGTACTGTGAGTGTGCTGCTGGAACCGGGAGGCCCATTAGAGTCCTGATTCACTGTCCGAGCCGGAGCGCCGCACACCAAACCCAGGCTGTTTGACGTGCGTGGAACGGGTCGGGTCTGGGTCTGGTTATGACGGCGCGGGCTCAGGTCAGGCTCGATGTTCGGGTCCGATCCAAACTGTAAGGCGTTTCTGTAAAGATGCATTTTAGTGCAAACCTGAACCGTGGAGACATTTTGGGGCTAGATTTACCTGAGGACTCAGAGTTTGGGGTTTGGGGACATTTTTACAAACATTCTCAAAGACATGGACCATTCACAAAAGAGTAGAAACACAGAACATGTTTGTATTTACTACAATTCACCCAAAGACCCGAGGTAAAACTAATATTTGAATAGGACTTTTATCATTTTAGAGGACATTGCATTGACTAGACATCTTTTCTTACCACATTAAAGGGCCCCTGACAGGTTGGACGACTCATTTGACAAAAATGCAGTTAACATAAATATATTTCAAATTCACAAATTTGTCAAACAAGTCTGAAGTTTATTTTTTTGTTTAGCAATTTGTACTTCCTGGTTGTAAATGATGACATCACACTAGGAAATTACTTAGCAACCATTTTGTACACGGGGCCAAAACTCATTCAATGTCACAGATTTTTTCATTTGACAAATAAAAATACATGCAAACGCCTTCATTTTGTTGAATCAATGTTTAAAGGATCAAAAAAAGTTGTTTGTTTTGTGTAAATTTTGCTTAAACTTTGTCTCCCCAGTGTGATGTCATCAGTCTGTTCACTTCCTGTAATTTTCAACATATTTTTCAATTTTCTGCACACATGTCTGATTGATTGGTGTAAAACTATGTGCAACTGGTATTAATACACAAAAAAAAAAAAAAAAAAAAAAAAATTAGGAAATTATGAAAACTTCATATGCACTTTAAACTAATGTTGGTAACCCCCGGAACAGCTATTGTTCACAGTCTCCACATTTAAAGGACACATATTCTGTTTTACCGTAACTTCTTTGATCTTTTAACCCTGTTCTAACAATGTTCCATCATCAAAAACACACCTGAAGTAGCGTTCAATTGTATTCACACTGTTTTGAGGAAAGTTGATTAGAAAATCCTCCCCCTTCCGAAAGTCAAAAACACTTCCTGCTGAACTTCCTGGATTTTCAGACGTATTTTCAGATCATCTACATCACTTATCAGAGAATCTTTTGCTCTTTTTAGTCCTTAAATCATTGCCAAACTCGTTCTGAGCATTTCTGCCTCTAAACAAAATAACTGCTGCAGCAAAACCACACAATGACGTCTTTTCAGCGCTAACGTCACTAGATTGAAGATGAATAAGAATCATATTTTATTTTGTTTCAAAACATGAGATGGCAAATTTAAGGTACTCAAGAGCATGTGAAGCATTGAAGGCTAATAAGAATATGAAAAATGCAGAATATTCTTCCTTTAAGACCAGGCTCAAAACATTCCTCTTTGAAACAGCTTATGGTCAGGCCAGTTAGGAACAGAAAACAGAATCTACAGTTTTAGCTCGGCTGCCGTGGGAGCATCTATGCTGGGGGACGTATGTCAGTTTTTACATATCAACAAAATGTAAGATTGTAGTTCACCTGTAGTCTGTTCATTGCTGTTCACATGTTTTTTTTTCTCTTCCTCCATTTCCCTCAGGAAGTCAGACTGTTTCTGCACACTGTAGCGGCTGCTCCAGTGACGACCCCCTCATCTCATGACCCTGACCCGGGACCTGGATGTTCCCCTTTGCCTGGAGGAACTCTCTCTGCACTAGATAAACTTACTTTTTCCCACAGTTATTACTTTTTTTTTTGTCGCTTTTACTTACTGAGAAGGAAGGTCAGTTGCTAAATTCTCTCGATTGTATTTGATAAAAATGTAATGATTTCCATTTTTCCTCACTGGCCTTTTTCACAGCCTTAATCCTGTGCATAATCCCGCCCAATCTTCGTGTATTACTTTATTGACAGATTAGCTTCCAGCGCTTTATGCTAGCACAGTCTGGGTATGCTTTGACTAACTCTACTGATTTTATTGGCTCGCGCTGAGGCAACGTCTCATTTTCATTACCCCGCTCTCTCTGGAGACGTTTCTCTTAAGGTCTGATCACTGACAAACTCCTCCTGCTGCAGGCCTCCTCCACGCGCCGAACAAGAAACGCCGACACCGTTTGACTCTGTGCAGTCTGCTCTTTTGAACATGCGCCAGTTCGTGTTCCTCCTCAATAGAATGCTGGAAACTTTTGTTAAAGCAGCCGGGCCCATGGGCTAAAAGTTAAGAAGAATGTTAGAGCTGAGATAAAGTTACAGCCAAGATCATGATGGCACTCAGTCAGAATAACGACAGTGTAATATATATGCTCTGTCACCTCTGCCAGGAACACATTTACTGTATGTCAAGTAACACCGCAGCTGCACTGGTCTGTATTTTATGCCGAATTAAAGTGTGTTTTGTGTCAATACATCATATAGACCAGGGGTGTCCAAACTTTTTTCCATCGAGGGCCACATATTGAAATATAGACCAAGCGGAGGGCCACAAATCAATCGTGAAACGTTGAAAAAAGCTGCATTTATCTGATGTTTTAAGCACCACCACATCTACATTCAGTCTCAGTGCCTTAATATCAGGTCTGTCTCGCACCAAAATGTTAGTTATTTAGGTTGGAATTGTAGAAAATCTTAAATGTGCTGTAAATAGTAAATCTCAGGACAGTGTGGGCCAGTTCACCAGGAAGACTAAGGGCCAAGAAAAATTGGTCTGAGGGCCGCATTTGGCCCCCGGGCCTTAGTTTGGGCATGCCTATATAGACATAACATTACTTTAAAAGAAGAATGTATAACCTGAAATAAAACATGTGCATTGGATTAAGGACAAACACAAACAAGTTCAATTATCAGTTACAAAATTGTGATTAAAAAGTCCAGCTTCCTATTAGTTTCTATGTGTTCTTTAGTAGAATTTGACAACACAAGATGGCTGCCGGAGCTGGACATTGGTTACTATGGGTTACCATGGCAACGTTCTCTCTAGCTCCTGTGGGATTATGAAGTGCGACGTCACACCCGGCGTGTTCCTCTCGTTCGGGTCTGAGCTGCCACGGCTATTTCAGCTGATTTGGTTTTGTTTGTGACTCTGTGCCATAGTCTGGGCTCAGTTTGGTTCAAATATATCAGCGATCAATACAAACAGGACAGAGATGATTTCCTTTCATTGATTTCCGTCAGATAAGAATAAAAAATAAGTGGCTTGAATTGATAAGGTGAGTTTATGTTCGGCTAACAGCAAATGATGCATGATTTATCTGTGGTCATGTTAATGAACTCCTTTTTAGTTTTGTAACAAAGGCCTGGATAGAGAAGTGTTGTAGAAATGGTACTAATAAGAAATAATTAGGCAGACGGCGTTCCTAAAGGTGCATTGCATTGTAATTAGCTTCTGTTTTGTTACTAAAAATATGAAAACCAGAGGCAGCTCTCCATAAACTGTCCGAAGTTATTGCTCACTCACTACTTCAGTCCAAATGATTCACTGAGTTTGTGAGTGCTTTCAGAGCAGAGTTTACCGTTATAGTAAATTTAACAACAACATGCTAACGGCACACTTCCGTTTTCTTGGACAATAAAACATTATACAATACAATACAATAATTACAATAATACAATACAATAATATCCATACAACGGTCTGACAGAGCTGCTTTTACCATATATCTATGCTGGGACAACACGCATTTTACTTTAGTCCATGAAAATAATCAGCGACAGATGCATAAGACCCGGAGGAGAGAAAATGCTGTGCTGTGTGAGACGTCATCATGTAAGGTGACTCCACAGGGGAACAGGAAAAAATCTTAAATTTAAAGATATCAATTTAAAACTTCTCCTGTCGTTTGTATTTAAATCTGAAAAATAGACTGAGCCTGGTTTAAATTTCTTGGTTCATTTTGCACACATTAGATACAAAAAAATTAGACAGGGAATTTTGGATTTATTATTTAGTTTTTGAATAAACAAGATTTCAAAAACATGAGATGCTGTAAAGGAAAGAAAGAAAAGGAAAGTAAAGGAACATGAAAAGGAAAAGGAAAGTAAAGGAACATGAGTAAGTTTAAAGGACAGAAACATAACAAATAAAGCAGAAGATTTTTCCATTTGCAAATGGAGATCATTGCAGATCAAAGATTTTCTGTTTTAGCTCGTCGACATGCTAGCAACTGTGCAGATGTTATTGATGTTGTGATTTTGTTAAGTCAAAAAAGGGCTCTTGTTAATGTTGTTAGGAAATGTAAAACCCACCTACTCACCACAGCAAAAAAACAAGGCAGAAAAACATGACATTTCAGCTGAAGAAAAGCCTTGACAAACTGGGACAGATTTTGGAAAAGTAACTTTTAAATGTCTTGTCTGTTTTCTTTTGGAAATTAAGGCCCGCTCTGCACCTGCTACACAATGGAGAACATTTGGAGTTAAAGGAATTTAGTTGTTCACATTATCAATCTGGACAGGCTCTCGCTGAAAGACGTCAGGAAAATGTGTATCATGATGAACATTTGAACTGATGGTCTCAAAAGTGGAACAAGAATCACTAAATACAGTTAAGCACAGACTTCCTCCTCGTCCTCAGATGCACAAAGCACTTCTATGGCATGTTTTCAAAAGAGAAATAGTTTGTAAATGTGTTGAAATAGGCTGAAGTATGTCCGTCGGCGTCGCCATGTTTGTTTGGTTTGTCCTGTTGACTTCCGCCCAAATCACAATGCAGCGCTGTGATTGGTGCAGCACACAGCGGCTCAAAGTCCAGACGGATTCTCAAGAGTTTGTGAACTCACAAATACTGTGAGAATTCATATGGCAGGGCCGGGTTAATGCAGATCTGTGGAGAGGTGACTCCACTCAGTAGAATGTTTAAAAGGGATTTCTGAGCAAATCCATAATGAGATACATACTGTGTGTATAACGTCTTTCTTCACCTCCTTGTAGACAATCAGCCTCAGAAAAGTTACGTAGTGCATCTTTATTTTATATCAAATGTTAAAATGTTACAAAACACCTAGTTATTCATTTGTGCACATTGTATTGTCTTGTGTTTTGTCTTGTTTTTTGTCTTGTATGCTGGTCATCGTGGCTGCTGTTCACGTTGGTGCGGTGGTGTTTAGACAGTGCTCCGAAATAAAACAGAACTGGATTTGAACTTAAACAAAACACACTTTTAATCACATCTTCCTGGAGGTCTGAACTCCAAAGCACATGTTTTACACACAGAGCACTGGCTGTGGACCTCTGCATTAAAGACACCATCACTGACCAGTAGAAATGATGGAATCTCGGTCTTGATTAAAATCCAATCAGTTATCTCCGTCTGGCCCCTGACACGTTCAAAACACTCGTGGTCTTTTGCCCATTCATATCTGTTCATCTGTCGCGTGGTTGGTCCTCCACGTCGAGGCCAGTCAGAGCTTTGGTATCAGGACGGCTCACAGGTCACTGTGAGTTTGTTCCCGTCTGGTTTAAAACATCATATTAAACTAATTAGTTAAATTTGAGTCTTTTTTAATGCTGCTCCCCTTCCCTTCCATTGTGTTTTGCTACAGTGTTGTTTCCAGCCTCATTTTCAGCAGCCTCATTGTCCACTCTGGTGTTCTGTATCACATTTGCATAAGAATGAATAGCTGGAGTTTTGTTTTCTTTTTGACCCGACAGCTGTAATGTCAAATAAATCCTTCTGGCCAAAATAGAAAAAAAAGTAATTAAATAAATGTGATGTGGGGTTAATTTGGTGTTTTCAGTCCTTAATCCGCCTCCCGGGAGTTCAAGAGCTTCGTTCCACCTGCGTCTCATGAGATGGGTCTCCTTCTGTTTTCAGGTCTCACACGCGCTTAACTGGACTTGTTCTCTCACATTTTCTTTCGTTACGGCCAGCTATTGTGTCTAACATTATTTAAACTACTACACTTCAGTCCATGCACCCTCTAATGGCAACAAAAAGATGGAGAATTAAAACTTCATTGCTACAAAGACTATTGTGCTTATTATAAAAAATGAACAAAAAATATCATTTGCACTCGTGGAGATTCAGTATCCAGGCTGGTCCCTGTGACAATCTGTTATTTTTGTGAAATGGTGGTATCATGATTGACTGTTTGTCTCTTTAATGCAGCTGTCTGTTCAAACACACTTTTTCTCCTGTTGTTTAGCCTCTGAAGCCTCTGAGCAGATGACTTTATTTACCTCTTAAAGGCCAGGGCTGCACAATTAAACCAAATCCACAAAAAAAAAGAAAGAAATCACAATTTGAATCGCAATTAGCAAATCGCAAAGGCTGCAATTTTTGAAGTGCAGTAATGTCTTCCACAAAAAACTAAATGTTTTACTTTGATTTGCATAAAAACTGGATTTGCACAAACGTGTTCTGAAACGAGCGACAAAAATGAGTCAAAAAAACTACAAAAACACGCCTACAAACAACAAACGTGACCCAATGCACCAAAAAGTGACAAAAACGCTACTAAAAACAACAAGCACAACTCAATGCACCAAAACGGCACTAAAAGCGACAAAAACGTGACCAAAAAATGATAAAGACGCAACTAAACGTGACAAAGGCTCGTTTGAAAATGAGAAACAACTGAGTAAAAGCGACAAAATTGTGTTTAAATTGGAATTTGAACAGAATCCTATCACTAAAACATAAATCACAAATCTAATCACAACCACAATGGTCCAAAAACGTAATTATTTTCCTAAATGGTGCAGCTCTGTTAAAGACAATAGAAAAATACAAAGTGAACATGAATCGTGATAAAATCGAAATCATGATCTGGCCCCAAGAAAATCGTGATAATCATTTTTTGCCATATCACCCAGCTCTAATCCAGGGTGAATAATGCGTCACAGGGGAACATTTATATCCAGATCTTATCATGTCAGACCAGCGGGACCAAACTTCACCTGACTTCACCATCCAAGAACAGTACAATGTTTCAATTTCACAGCTGATCCATCTGGAACCGAGCTGAGCAAACCTGGTTAGTCTGATCCAATCGGAATGAGACAAACCCCGGCTCAAACAAAGCCTCTGCTGCTGCTGCTGCTGCTGCCTTTTGCCGCTGCACTGGGGATGCCGCGTGCTGCTTTTCTTTTTTATACCTCTGACTTTGAACCACGTTTGTGTGCCATAAACTTAGCCCTGCACTAAATCTGTTATCGCCACAGATGGTTCCTGATGATCGGGGAGGAAACGAACATTTTTCCATCAAAATAAGCACACAGGCTGGCACACAGACAGAGCAGAGGAGCAGAGGAGCACAGCTGTGGAGAGAGACAGCGTGGAGTGGAGCTGAGAGCCCGGAGCCCGGAGCCCGGAGCCCGGAGCCCGGAGCCCGGAGCCCGGAGCCCGGAGCCCGGAGCCCGGAGCCCGGAGCCCGGAGCCCGGCCTGGTCAGCAGGCTTCGGCGGAAATGAGCTCAAACACTTTTTTGCTTTGTCAGAATCAAGATGCTGTGGACTAGAGCCATCTCAAATGTTAAGGTTAGTCTGAACATACTGTCTGTGAAGGGCCGGCCGGTTCAGATGGTGGCACAGGGTCCAGATCCGGCACAACAATATGCTCGGTCTGCAGTGTAATCAACATTTGCTCTCTCAGCATATCGACTTTCATGTGGAAACAACAAACTTGTCCAGTCTGCTCTTAAAAATGTTTTATTCTTCCATTGAATCCACTTCATCCATAGATTTCTCTGGGACATTGTAATTTCAAAGATTATTTTCTTAAAATGCATTTTTCTCCCTCGAGACATAAAGATCAGCCTTAAAGTGGATCCCACACCAAACTGTACAATCTGGACTCAACAAGATTTAGACGAAACGTACAGAAGGATTTTTTAAATATCTAATTCAACTGATTTATTGACATTTGATTTGAATCTAGTTTCCTAAATAAGAAATCCAAAATCCCCTCTGTAAATAGTTTTGCAACTAATAAGTGTGCAACATGTACCGAAGAAATTAAACCTGGTTCTGTCCATTTTTCAGATTTAAATGTCCCAAATATGTGTATTTTTGACCATTTTTACACATAAAATGCCTTATTTCTACATGAAAAACGTGTTTTTTCTTTTTCTTATATTTATTCTTACATTTATTTGAGTAAACTACAAGAGAAGTTTCAAATTGATGTCTTTAAATTTACATTTTTTCCCTATTCTCCTGCAGCGTCTCACCAGCTGAAAAGTACCAAAAAGTTTCCTTTAAGGTTGGATCAGTCCTTGCTTAAACCTTGTATTTTGCCGTAGATAAGTGTGTATCGTTGAAACAGCTGATTTCTCTCCCACATCCTCTGAACTTCTCGGGTGCACTTCAGTCGCACATCAGTCGCCCTTAAGAAGCCGGTGAATGTATGGCACCGTCGGCAGTGTGTCTGTTTGATCTGGAGCGCGTCATCGGCCCTCGAAGGACGCACTTCTGTCGTGCAGGACACGGTTCTGAATGTGTAAGCAGACGTCTCTGTCAAAGGAGTGCTCTAATTGGTCACAAGTTTCAGCCTGGGCAGCAAGTTACAGAAAAGCGGAAGTGACAAACCCCAGGACGTACGGAGGAAACTGGCAAAGAATCATTTTAATTGTCTCATCATTTTTGCTTTTTTCGTGGCTGGTTGGAATGACAAACGACGAGGAGCAGCTAAACCTCCGTGAGGAGAGACTGGTTTGTATAAAATCACTGAGAAGTCTGGGTGATACGGTGGTAAAAATGGAATCATGAGCTGGTCCTGGCTGGCTGCTATTTTTGTGAAATGGTGGTATCGTGATTGACTGTTTGTCTCTTTAATGCAGCTGTCTGTTCAAACACACTTTTTCTCCTGTTGTTTAGCCTCTGAAGCCTCTGAGCAGATGACTTTATTTACCTCTTAAAGGCCAGAGCTGCACAATTAAACCAAATCCACACAAAATTGCAATTTCAATGGATGTAATTAGCAAAGGCAATTTTTGAAGTGCAATAATTTCTTCCACAAACAACAAAATGTCTTGCTCTAGACTGAATAAAACCTGCCAACACTGCCAAAACCTGTTCTTAAACAATTAAAGCTCGACCAAAAGTGATAAAGATGTGTTCAAAAGCACCAAAAATGTGACTACAAACAACAAACGTAACTCGATATACCAAACGTGACTAAAGGTGACAAAACACAGCAAAAAGTGTCAAAAACGCAACTAAAAACGACAAATATACGACTAAAAGTGACAAAAATGCCACTAAAAATGACAAAAACGCAACTAAAAGTGACAAAAATGTAACTACAAACAACAAAGACGAGATTAAATGCAACAAAGACTAAAAAAAAAAGTGACAAATGACAAAGATGACTAAAAACGACAAACGACTAAAAACGACAAAGATGAAATTGTTTAAAATGTGTATTAAAATAGAACTTTGATTAAAACATAAATCGTAATTGATGTTTTTTTTTATCGTATTTTTCCTAAGCAGCTCTATTATAGGCAATAGAAAAATACTAAATCATGATCAGGCTCCAAAAAATCGTGATTATAATTTTTTGCCTTATCACCCGGCCCTAGTTAGAAGGCCCACAGTTAATGTAGGCAGCACTTTGGCAAGAACCTGCGCTCAGAATAACCAGTGACATACATCTATTGTGGGTATCATTGATCGATCTTTCCAAACAGCAAACCTTGGCCATTTTATATAACGTGGGTCTTTTTCAAATGCACAATGCAAGTGAAGACACGACAAAGACAGAAGACGGCGTGCTACCTGCTCAGCTCAGGGAGTGATTGTGTGTTTGAGGACAACATTCAGACAGTGTCATACGCTTGTGCAAAAGTACCTGCCGTTATCCTGGTGGCACTCGGGTCGGTTTGGGTTTGGGGCGCGTGCACAGTGAGGGCGTTGGGCGTCCTGGCTGGTGGTGGACAGAGTGGTTCATGCTGGACTGAAGTTACAGCCGTGTCGGACTGAGTCAATGATGTGTCAAGTTAAGTTCTAGGATGTCATGTCCTTAAGGAATACCATGTACTGGATCTGGGGAACTTTACAGAAAAGCTGCAGAAGGGAGATCTTTATTTGACTCAGATTCTGCTGACTGTGGGCAGAAGGTCCAGGTCCAGACTGTGGCTCATACTTGATGTAGTGTAGAACGTGAAGGGCTTGTGAGTAAAAGATTTAACACGTTTTGACCCTGATGAAGCTGAGGTGACGCGGCTTGAGGACGTCCTGAAAACCTCTTCTCTCAGAACATGCTTTGAACTGTCCAGATAATGATTATTCAGTATCATCTATTAATTGACAATGATCTCAATCTATTAGTCGTGATTAATCGATGATTCTTAAAAAAAGAATAATTCATCATTATTATTTCACAACTCCATCCCCAAACCACAGCAGCTGTGATGATTAGCATTCTGCCCCTGACAGCGACGAGTGTGAGGGACAGTGATGGACAGGAGAGAGGACAAGCAGCACTGACCCCTGCACACACATATACACATACATACACACATATACACATACATACATACATATACATACATACACACAAACATACCACACATATACACACACACATACACACACATATATACACACACACATACATACATATACACACACTCACACACATACACACACACACACACACAAGGGCGGCAGTAGCTCAGTTGGCAGAGAGATTGAGTGGTCAGATCCACTGACCCACAGGGTGGTGGTACAATTGCTCCCGCAGGTGAATACTGCCGTTGTGTCCTTGGGCAAGACACTTAACCCGCCTTGCCCCCAGTGTCTGTGTGCACTGGTGTGTGAATGTGTGAGTGAATGGGTGAATGGTTCCTTGATGTAGCGCTTTGAGTGCCTCAAAGGTGGAAAGGTGCAATATAAATATGAGACCATTTACCATGTACCATATGCACACATACACACACATATACACACACATATATACACACATATATACACACACATACACACACATATATATACACACACATATACACACACATATATACACACACATATACACACACACACACACTCACAAACCTACACGCACACACACATGCACACAAACCTACACACACACATACACATGCACACAAACCTTACACCCACACACACACATATATACACACCTACACGCACACATACACACACTCACTCACACACACACCTACACACACACACATGTGCACACACATATACACACACATATATACACACCTACACACACACACACGTGCGCACACACACACACACACACACACATGTGCACACACATATACACACACATATATACACACCTACACACACACACACTCACTCACACACACACATACACACACACACATGTACACACACATATATACACACCTACACACACACACACACACACACGTGCGCACACACACACACACACACATGTGCACACACATATACACACACATATATACACACCTACACACACACACACTCACTCACACACACACCTACACACACACACATGTGCACACACATATACACACACATATATACACACCTACACACACACACACACACACTCTGATCATGACCTACATTAACCTACATCTTATCTTTCAAACACATCGGAGGATTCATCTCCTGTAAGAGGCTGGTGATTCTTTACACCAAATGGACCATCTCATCATTAACTGAAAAAAGAGAGTGGAGTTCTGTTGTGCCTCCAGAGTTCCCTTGGCTCCCCCTGCAGGACACAGAGGAGTCTTTTGTCCTGCTGACTGTTACCCTCCTCAATCAGCCTCGATACACGACATGTTGAGGTGACACTCGGCAGGTGAACAGGAAAACATAAGTTCAGATACATCAAATTCAGACCTGAGTTTACTCACATAAATGTAATGTCATCATGTCATGTTTTCATGTAGATTAGGGCATTTTATGTGTAAAAATGGCCAAAAATACACATTTCTGGGACATTTAAATCTGAAAAATGGACAGAACCAGGTTTCATTTTGCACAAATACAAGTTACAAAACAATGTATAGAGATAAGGAGTTCGTGGGTTCGAATCCCAGACCACCCCAACATCGTGGTTTCGTGTTTTCGTGGTTTACCGTGGGTTCTCTCCGGGTTCTCCGGCTCCTCCCACCGTCCAAAGACATGACTGTGTAGGTTAATTGACAACTCTAAATTGTCCCTAGTGTGTGAATGTGAGAGTGAATGGTTTGTCTGTCCATGTCTCTGTCTCTCTGTGTCAGCCCTGTGATGAGTTGTCCACTGTCCAGGGTGTACCCCGCCTAAGGCCCAAAGTCACTGGGATAGGCTCCAGTCACCCGCGACCCCTAACGGGAATAAGCGGTAGAAAATGGAAAATGGATGGATGGAGATTGGACTGAAAATTGTACTAAAAATAAAAATGTTGCCTTTTTTTATTTTTTTTTACTTAAATCAGTTTTAGAAGTAGATATCAAAAATCCTTGCGTACATTCCATACAAAATCTTGTTGAGTCCAGATTGTACAGTTTGGTGTGGGATCTACTTTAAGGCTGATCTTTATGTCTCGAGGGAGAAAAATTATTTTAAGAAAACGGCCTTTGAAGTTACAATGTCCCAGAGAAATCTATGGATGAAGTGGATTCAATGAAATCATCTTTGGGAGCAGATTGGACAAGTTTGTTGTTTCCACATGAAAGCCGATATGCTGAAAGACCAAACTGACCAAAAAACAAAAATTGAAAAAAAAAAAAAAAAAAAAAGAGTTTTGCCTGTAGTGTTTCACCTTAAATGGCTGAATCTCACTGAAAATGAAAAGGGCCGATACTTCAAGAAGACACAAGTGTGGGGTTTGATCCTTCTCCACAGCAGGTGCGTCTCTGCCACTTAAAAGCAGAGAAAACTTGCCACAACTAACTTTAGCAGACATTTACATCTGAGCTTCCAGTGCACAGCAGCTCTCTGTAACGACCCAGAGCAGGGCACCAGACTCACGGTAAGAGGGGACGAAACATTTTCCTTTATATTCAATAATGTATATATTTCCACAAAATATTGGACATTTTGGATGCCAGGAATCTTATAGGTTTATTTGATGCACCAGATACACCACAAACTACCTTCAGACTGTGATTCAGTAAAAAGCTCATGTTGACCATTCATTAATGTACAGTCCTGATCAAAAGACCAGTTGAAAAATGGACAAACGTCACATTTTCATGGTTGGATCTTAACAAGAACCAAGAAATGGGAGTGACACAAAAAAATCTTGATAGTGAAACAATTCTGATCAAGATCGCAATTTGTTTGAGAAAGAAAGATGACCATTTCCTTCCTGTTTAACTGACCTGAAGAACAGAAGAACTGCACAGACATCTAACACCGTTTACTTGAATAAAAAGTAAAAAAAATACTGCAACAGGAGACAGAGGAAACGAGTGAGATACTTAAATAATTACTGAAATACATGTCATACTTGATCCATGTCTCACCCAACTATAAATGTCTAGAAATTGAATGTAACCTGAATTGCAAAAATTATGTTGGATAAAGTGTTGTGGTGAGAATCTCTGGTCTGAATATAATAATGCTGACATTAAGAGTCCTGTCTGACCTTTTGGGGGAGAAATGTCACGCTTGTTTTTAGAGAAGGTGAATGGAATGTATGTATGTGTGACAAACAGACTATCCTCGGAGCTTTTACCAGACCGCACACTTCTCCCACACCATACTCTGCCGCACAGTCTGGGCCCTGGACTTATCTGACCGCCGGGTGTGAGAGCACGGGGCTAGGAAACAAGGACCAGGTGAGGCTCATTGGGGCGGGGCGGGCAATCAGCAGGAAGTAATACTGAAAACCAAGCACGCAAGAGACATGTCGAAATAGAGTTTAAAAACAAATTAAACTACGGCTGTGTCCCAATGTCCACACTGTTCCTAACACAGGGCACCAGGAGCCGCTTTCAGTGCTGGACGATACAAACAGAAGCACGTGGACATGGTTGGACTAGACATACCTGTAAGTTGTATTTTATTTCATTTCAGACGCGTTCACATTTGATCTAATATGAAGAATACGATTACAATCACACAAGCTAACGTTGACACAAAACCTTGCAAGCTGCGTGATCGCTCCCGTCGCTCAAAGCATCATGGGGGATTGTTGTCACACGGTGCCCCTAAAGATGGAAGTCTCCGTATCAGTAAGTAAAGCAAAGATGGCAGCCTCCGTATCAGGAAGTAAAGCAAAGATGGCAGCCTCCGTATCAGGAAGTAAAGCAAAGATGGCAGCCTCTGGATCAGGAAGTAAAGCAAAGATGGCAGCCTCCGGATCAGGAAGTAAAGCAAAGATAGCTGCCTCCGTATCAGGAAGTAAAGCAAAGATGGCAGCCTCCTAATCAGGAAGTAAAGCAAAGATGGCAGCCTCCGTATCAGGAAGTAAAGCAAAGATGGCAGCCTCTGGATCAGGAAGTAAAGCAAAGATGGCAGCCTCCGGATCAGGAAGTAAAAAAAAGATGGCAGCCTCCGGATCAGGAAGTAAAGCAATGATAGCTGCCTCCGGATCAGGAAGTAAAGCAAAGATGGCAGCCTCCGGATCAGGAAGTAAAAAAAAGATGGCAGCCTCCGGATCAGGAAGTAAAGCAATGATAGCTGCCTCCGGATCAGGAAGTAAAGCAAAGATGGCTGCCTCCGTATCAGGAAGTTTAAAAAAGATGGCAGCCTCGGATCAAGAAGTAAAGTAAAGATGGCTGCCTCTGGATCAGGAAGTAAAGCAAAAATGGCTGCCTCCGGATCAGGAAGTAATGTGGAAGAAAAAAAAAGTTTTGGCTTAATGCGCCAATGAGCACACACCATAGGGATAAATAAGGCACAATTTTGAAGCCATCATCCAGGTTTAATTATAGTTCTATGGTCAAAATAGAGTTTAAAAAATATAATAAAATAGGGAAGTAACAAATTAAACTACGGCTGTGTCCTGACAAAGTGCACTCAAAACTTCCCACAATGCATCTTGAAAACGAGTGTCCATTACTGGTCACTAGGGGCAGTATAGACCACAATGCATTGCGGCAGATGGAAAAACAACTGTGGACACTGGTGAAAAGTGCCCTATAAACTTATGGTGGTGAATATGTAGGTGAAGGATAAGTCAAACTAGTTCTGTTTTTCATGTTTCAGATGCCGGTAATGAATACACCGTTGATGCTGTAAAGTCGCTAACATCAGCCGCTCAGATCAACCAGCTCAGATAAAACGTTGAATAACCCAGTCAGTTTGATGTTGTGAGATTCATGTTAAATAAACCTTTATGATATTGATGTTATTAATCCATAAATATGTGCGTGTCGAGACGGATTCTTTCAATATTTCTCACAGAAATCTCTGTTTGTCTGAGTCTTGGGGCTGGCGGTGAGGAGTTTGTGAATCACACTGTGAATGAGGTTCAATGGAGCGAATGAGAGGTCCGGGAATGTGGACATTTGGACAAGGCCTAGAAAACATAAGAATGTGACATGATCCACAGCTCCACCATCAGCTCCTCTGACAGGGGGTGGGGGGGTGGGGGGGTGAAAGAGCTCACCCAAAACCATGACGACAAAAGGCTGTCATCATCGTAAAAATCCAAGGACCCGGATCTTGAGCTTGAGTTACTCAGGAGGAACACACGTGTTCTCTCCAGATGGGGGATCTGGAGAGAACATGCAAACTCTACCCTATCAGTTTGAGTTGCAGCACTGACCTTGCGGTGCAGAGTGTGTGAGAGGTGAGGGCGCACTGACAGATGTCCACTGTCCCGAGGCAAAGGAGACATGTGTCCAGCTGCACCCTGACAGAGGAACAGAGGAGAGGCCGAGGAGGGGCCCACCTGGGTCAAATGTGACACTGTTACTGTCTCGTTCAGATGTTACTGCGGTGCATCGTGAGAATACAGGGCTTTTTCTGTTGCTCTGGATCCTAAACTGTAACATTACCCCAAGGTGAGACACTGCAGGTTGTTGTGGAATAAATGGAAGTACCCTGAGAGTTGAAAGAAGGCTGCTCTAATGCACGAGACGTTTATTTCCATTAGTACAGGAGACAAACCTGAAGACAAAAGGTGAACCGCCCTGTTTGAAGGGTCCGAAGGGGGAAACAAAAGAGAAAACAAAAGAGATGTACACATGTGTATGCTCTGATACAGGGGAGTAGACAGGTGGACAAAGGGGTCTGTTGTCCTGGGCCTGAGGGTCTTAGTGGCCCAGAATTGGACTCTCTTCCTTTTAATTTACATTAGAGGGGGGCCCATGAGAGGCTTCTTGTCCCAGGCCACTAAATTTCTGTCGACGGGCCTGCACTGGTGAGACTGAGAATGAACTAACTTGATCTTGTGAAAAACCGCCATAGTTCCAGTAATGACCATTTTATTGCTTGAGCCGATAGCGTTGGCAAAACAAAGCTAGCACATGTTCTCATCAACTGTTTCCTGTTTACCGCATCAATATTCCAGTGCACAGTGCAAACAACTCTATCCAAACCCAATGAGAGATGCAGCACATTGTGAAATAAAAGCAGAAAAAGCTGAAGAAAAGACAAAAGCTGTGGATTACATCTTACAGCACCACAAATAGTAAACATATAGTATATTTCAGGTACGATTTTGATTTTATTTATGAAGAAAACATGGTCATGTTTGGGTGACGTCAGCTGCTCCTGTAGCGGGCCCCTGTGAGCTGGACTTCTGCAGGAAACAAAGTCCACCATCAACAGAAACGGCCCGAGACCACCTGGGGGACAACAGGACTATTGTGTGCTTTATAGTCCAGTCCAGGCGATGCTTCCACTGTAGGGAGTCCTGTACCTCTGACGACGAAGTCCAAGATAACCAGAGCTGAGCTGTGTTTGACTGACACAGGGAGGAAGGGCTGTTTCTCTATTACAGGAGAATAGGGAAAATATATTTATCATTATATCAACTTCTGTAGTATACTTACACAAATGTTTGAAAAAAGTTTTTAATCATGGAATGTTTTTATATATTAACAAGGCATTTTATGTGTAAAAATGGCAAAAATTGCACATATTAGAGACATAAATATGAAAAATGGATGGAGCTAAGGACACATCTTACTACATTTTGAAAACATATTACATATAAAAAACATTTGCAGAGGGGATTTTGAGTTTCTTATTTTGTAATTAAGTAAACTAGATTGAAGAGAAAATTGCCTGGGATACAGAATACACACTTCTTCAATTCTTTATGAAGAGTGAGTCTGGTCACTCCGCCCTCCAACATGAGTTAATTCTAAAACATACCGTGCATTCAGATGTGTTTATTCCTGTGATGCATGTGAAACAAAAGAGTTCAGAGGTAATCTATGTTTTAGAGCTGAATCAAACTTCTCTCCCCCATGCGTGTACTTGATTGGCTGATATCCTGTCAATCTGAACTCGCGGAGATTCCAGAGTGACCAGATTGATTGATTGATTGATTGATTGATCTGTGTGGACATACTGCAAGATATCATTCTGGGTTTTCCAGGCATGTTGTTCCCAGGATTAGGTTCATATTTTGAGAGATCAAGCAAAGAACAACATAAAAGAATGTAAAAGAAATGATGTGCACTGTGTAACCTTCAGGTCTTGGCCAGGACTCCCTTGAAAAAGAGATTATTAATCTCAATGGGAATTTCCTGGTTAAATAAAGGTAAGAAGAAGAAGATCCGCCACTCGTTTGTCTCCATGGAGACGTGATATTCCACAGTTTGACATTAATCTTTCATGCTACATTTCTTAAATTGCAAATCTAACTACAAAAAAAAACCCTCAACATGCATTCTGTGGGCTCGCCTCTCCACAGGCCTGACCTGTAACTTGGTCTTAATGCAGCTCCTTTTGCAGCTCAGTCCAGACTTTGGGGACGGACAAGAGACAGTCCCGGGATCGAAGGCTTTAGGACTGTGTTTGTATCTAACGTGTGAACATGAAACGACGAGAGGAGAAAGAGGGCGAGCGATCTGTGCTGGACCCAAGAGCCCCGGCACAAACCGTGTCAAGGGACTGTAGTGATCGTGCAGATGGATGCCTCCAGCCCATAATGTCCCATAATCGAGGACTGACGCGGCTACCAGCTGTCTTTTGCAGTTTCTTTGCTTATTTTAATTTGTAAAGCGTCTAGCTGTGTCAGGTAGTTAAAAATACCTTAATTAAGCGCTCTAGGAAGAGGCATATGAGCTGCTACTCTCCACAGACTCATTAGCAACATATGTTCTCACTCCAAACATGCAGCACGAGAGGAACACAGGAAGATGTGGCAGCACCACACTCTCAGCTCCTCCACCTGATCTGTACCTGATCTGTACCTGATCTGTACCTGATCTGTGACCAATCTGTGTCCGATCTGTACCTGATCTGTGTCCGATCTGTACCCGATCTGTACCCGATCTGTGTCCGATCTGTACCTGATCTGTACCTGACCTGTGGAAGTACAATAAGATGGAAGAAGAATTCAAAATGCTGTCGTATGGGTTGCAATGACTTGTACTCATGTAGCACTTCATACCGAAAAATATTTTTTGTTAGGTATTACTTCCTCTGTACGACTAGCACCGCCCACCATGTGACACCAGAAATGTCCACCACATGATCAGATCTGACCAATCAGCACAATAGAGGAGAGAGCAGAGCGAGCACAGGCTGAGAGCTATCAGTCTCACAAAGACCACATTTAGCGCACTTTGAGCATTTAAAACATTAATGTTGTGAAAATAGAGAGTAATTCCTTCCAAATCTGACCTGTCAAAGATGTAAGTCCCTGTCAGTCCCTGGTATTATCTATATTGCATTTATTCAATTGCAGGTGTTTTTTCTTGCTCTAAAATATCTTGAAAGACATACATTCTTACAGTGAGTGGGCTTGCCTCTCCACAGATCTGACTCGTAAGGCCTGCTGTATCTGCTTGTCTCCACAGAGAAACCATAGAGAAAGTCTGTATACTGTGTAATATTCCACACATTTCCATGGAGACAACAAGGGGTGGACCTTATTCCTTAAAAATAGATCTTCACATTATTCCTGGGTTTTCCAGGCATGTTGTTTCCAGGATTAGGTTCATATTTTGAGAGATCAAGCAAAGAACAACATAAAAGAATGCAAAAGAAATGATGTGCACTGTGTAACCTTCAGGTCTTGGCCAGGACTCCCTTGAAAAAGAGATTATTAATCTCAATGGGACTTTCCTGGTTAAATAAAGGTAAGAAGAAGAAGCTCCACCACTCGCTTGTCTCCATGGAGACATGATGTTCCACAGTTTGACATTAATTTTTTATGCTACATTTGTACTACAAAAAAAAAACCTCAACATGCATTCTGTGGGCTCGCCTCTCCACAGACCTGACCTGTAACTTGTCAAAGATGCTGTACCTGCTTGTCTCCACAGAGAAACCATAGAGAAGGTCTGTATACTGTGTAATATTCCACACATTTCCATGGAGACAACAAGGGGTGGACCTTATTCCTTAAAAATAGATCTTCACATTATTCCTCATTGTTTCCGTGGGCGCCGCTGGCCGTTCTGATCCTCTTTCTGGTCGTGTTAGTTCATGGAGCAGGCGAGCTCAGCAGTAAGTTCGACAGGGACTACAAAGCCGCTTCAGGACGCCCAGAGAATCGATGCATTGTTGACTTGTTGGTCTCATGAACATTAAACATTTTACACAGAACAATCTACTTTATCTATTATTTTTGCGGTTAGACTTTCCCTCGTTCATCACTTGTGTGAACCAAGTTCCTGCTTGAGTGGAAGTGCCAATACAACGTATAGATCAGTAAGAGAGGAAAGGGGGCGGGTGGAAAAGGCGAATATTGTATGCCCTGACGAAGACGGTTGTCGAAATTTGTCGGCTATGTAACAAAATAAAGAACTTTTAACTTTACTAGACCAGAATGCCTCGGATCCTCTGCTTCTTTTACACTCAAAGGGAATGTCTTCAGCTCAACTCTGCTCGCATATTTTATTAAAGTTCTGAATCACAATAAAACAAATAATAATACATTTGTTAGTGCTTTTTTTGACAATGAAAGATGTTTTATAATTAGGAATCATGTTGGTTAAAATTTTTGATTACTCATGACTTATAGGCTGTACCATAGCGCAGTGATTAGCACTCTCGTGTCACAGCAAGAAGGTCCTGGAGTTTGCATGTTCTGTCTGTGTCTGCATAGGTTTCCTCTACCACTAAACATGTACAAAAGTGTGTGTTTGTGAGAGTGAACGCAGGACAACGGGTGAAAACTGCCCAGGGCTAATTCCGGTGTTGTATGTTCAATAACATGTGCTGTCCTCACCAAATAAACACTGTTTTTAAAACTGATTTTAACAATTATTTGTGTGCATAACATTAAACTTTCTCATTTTAAGCACACTCTCACACTCTCTTAAGAAAATGTATACTTAAAATGGAATTATTTCACAATTCAAAATAAATTATTTAAAAGCCAAACAAGCTCTAATTGAAAGACTCTGTGGTCACATGATGTTTCAGATGATCTTCTTCTTCTTCTTCTTAAGAAAATGTATACTTAAAATGGAATTATTTCACAATTCAAAATAAATTATTTAAAAGCCAAACGAGCTCTAATTGAAAGACTCTGTGGTCACATGATGTTTCAGGTGAACAGCACCAACAGCTTTAGCGGAGTTAAAGTCTTTATGACAGGTTAGACACACATTTGACTAAAGTGTAGTGAACATGGGTATATTTAAGGTTTTACTAAATATTCAGCTTATTTATTCCCATTGTGAAAGTTTTTGTAATATTTATAATGTTACTTCCTGGTTGGACATGGGCAGCGGAAATGACATAGGTAGAGATAATTCCACAACTGTTACCTAGCAACCATTCTCAAAACAAGGGCCAAAGTCCGCATAATTGACACAATAGTTACGATTTGAAAAAAATTAAAATACCTGATAGCACCTTTATTTTGTTTAATGAAAAATGGGGTCAGCTGTGTGTAAATTGTCCCTGTATTTACAATGGCACGTCTTTTTTTGATGACATCACAGAGGGATTCCATTTTAGAGCTCAGCACGACTTCCTGTAATTTTAAACTTTTATTTTTCAAGATTTCTTCGCAAACTGCATCTTCACAAATGTAAAACTATAATAAATAATTGCGACAGGTGCTAAAACATCAAACTCAGTCATAATTAGAACATTTCGAGAACCTGTCACATAGACTTTAAGGCCCTTCATCGTCGCTTGCGGGTGTAACTGTCTCTTAAGGAGAGACGTGCATTCATTTCCTGAAAGGTGATTGGTCGAGAGTCACAAGACAGACAGACTAAAGGAACTTGGTCGCAAATACCATCTGCATTTTCTTTTACTTGTATTCTTAAAGTGCGTATGACAGGTTTTTATGATTTTCTAGTTTTAACTTTATTTGGTGGAATAAAACCTGTTGTACATATGTATGATAGTTTTACACCAATCAAGAATCAGTTTGTGAAGAAAGTTGAAAAATATGTTGACATTTACAGGAAGTAGAGCAGAGTCCCAAAACACGATGACATCACACTAGGGAGACACACCAGGGACAATTTACAACCAAGAAACACAATCTCTGATCCTTTAAACATTGATTCAACGAAATAAAGGTGTTGCCATACATTTTTATTTGTCAAATAACCATTTTTGTGACATTAGGGGTGTTTATAACATGGTTGCTAGGTGACAGGTACAGAATTTCCTAATGTGATGTCATGATTTAGAACCAGGAAGTGAAGATTTTAACCTAAAAATGGCCAACCCGGGATAAATATAGTTAATTCTTTAGCAGAACCTTAAGTATAATAATCTTATCTGTGTTTTAGTAAAATTAGTACATCAACCTGTCATAGGCCCTTTAAACGCAATAATGAAAACTCCACTTCATTTGCAGTACACCAGAAGAGTCTGTCCATTCCACAGATCTACTCCACACCGAAGGGCGCTAACTCCTCCATATCCCCTACACTGTCGACTGAACAGCTAATTCCATCCTCTCCGATCCTCAATCATCCACATCTTTGCTTTTTTTCCTCCTGGTGAAGTTGGCCGGCGACCGTCCGCGGCCCTGCCAAGTCCCCACTGCGGCCAATATGGTGTAACTGATTTGAGGAGGATTAGAGATTCCTCCGCTAAGCCCCGGAACCAAATCCTCTCAAATATTCGCAGACGGGCTGAATTAGCGGCGGAGAGAATGGACGCCGGTGCGGTGATAATTGGCGGAGAGGCGCGGAGGGGGCGGGGCCGAAGCCTGACGAGATGGCGCGGGGCAGGCGTGACCGCGGAGACAAAGGGGCGAGCGGAGGAGGCCCGTGTAAACACCGGTGTACGTACAGGCCTCCTCCGAGCAGAGCCTTTGTTCACCGCGCCGAGGCGAAATGCTGCGCTCTGATTGGCTGCCAGCTCGGGAACATAAATGAGAACGTCTGGGTTTTGTAGCATCACATTGTAGGTCTCGGGTAATTAAAATGTGCAGCTTTATATTCATATTCAAATAAATTATAGTGCAAATGGTAAGGTATTAAAAACAAAATCAAATAAAATGCATTCATTTTTAAGGTGAATAGGAACAAAATCTTAAATCTAAATATGTTAATTTGAAAATTCTCCTGTAGTTTACTCACATAAATGTACCAAAGAAATGTATTGCAAGTTTTTCATCATGTCATGTTTTTATGTGTATAAATGGCCAAAAATACACATATCTGGGACATTTAAATCTGAAAAATGGACAGAACCAGGCATTTTGTAACATATTCGTTACAAAAATCTTTACAAAGGGGATTTTGGATTTCTTATTTAGTTAGGCTCTGACACAAAACTCTGATCAGGAGGAATATAGTTTTAGACTTTTTAATTGTACAATTAAAACGTGTTTAAAAAATAAAATGAAACATACAAACGTCCATGTAAATGTTTAGGTGTTGTGCCTGATTTGTAATGTCTGAAAAATGTGAAAACAGTTCATTTTAAAGTCTTTGCAGTGTATTGCTCACTTGCCCAATGCATTCGGAGCATCTGAATTATTCCCCGTGAGGAGTTTATAAGTGCTTTTCACTACTTTCCACAACAAGCTGATTAAGTAGATGCAGAAAGTGCACAGCGTGACAAAACTGACAAAAACATTTGACTTTATTACATTTTTGAAAAATCGTCCAATTTACAGTTGAAGAATTTGCTGTGGATGAACATGACGCCCTCTGTGTAGGCTGAGGAGCTCCAAGAGCACCAGTGTGAAGTAACAGCTCACAGAAGAGCAGGAGAACTCTGTGTTTACAGCACAAGTGCACACAGGTCCTTCTGTCGCTCACACTCAGCTGTGATCACATGTTTGAATCGTGCACAGAGGCCCAGCCCAGAGCACCGAGGTGCCTCCCTCACACTCAGGAGACACCAGAGCAGAGGAGAGTTATGCTTTTAAAACTACTAGAGCTGTTGTTAATGTTGAACATTCTAAAATCTCCTTAGCGCTTGTTCAGCAGCGACATTTACTCAGTTGCTAAATATTTTGGGGCTTTATTTTTGTGGGGCTGAGGTCACTTGTTTTAAGGAAGGTTGCTGTGAAAAGCACTTATAAACTAATCACTGTGAATAATTAGGATCCTTTGAAAACACCAGAAAGCGAGGAATACCTTTGGAGCACTGCAAACTGTTTGAAAGGATCTAGTTCTGTTTTTAATGTTTTTAAGCAGAACTCAGTGACTTCAGTGACAGCGCTCCCCCTGCAGGCCTTTTTTTACCCTTTTTATTGAAATAAGGAAGTGCAATCACATACAAAACATTTCATGTCACCAAACATAAAAGAGAGCCAGTGTTTCTCAGGAGAGTTGTCTTCGGGTCGGCGTCAGGAAAGTTGCAATTGGTTTTCTGCGCAGAGACAGCAGACGGGGGCTTCAAACAGCCCGAAAATACATTTACAACTACCACACGGACTTACAAAGATGTTTAATAAGGTCAAAATGTTACTTAGTTCTGCTTTAAGACAGCTTTAAAAAAAACAAAACAAACAAAAACTATTTGCGCCTGTGTATCAGTGTATTTTCACAAGGAAACTGCAGGGGGAGCTCTTTCACTCAACTTACCTTGTTCTCCTTTTAAAAGTAAATTCAGGTACAATTTAAGTTTGATTTCTGACTAAAACATGAGCTGTGTTCGGGTGACGTTGTTTGCTCAGATGGAAACATACTCCGACAGTAACAGAGCTGTTCCAAAGTGCTCCAGGACAAAGCGTTCTGGAGGACCGGGGCCAGTCGAAACGTGACTTACGGTTCCTAAAATAGTTAGTTTAGCAGAGTATAGGACCTTTAAGGATGGATCAATTTCTTATTTTTAATTATTAAACTTATGTGGAGAGCTATACTGCGTCTGTGTTCAAACTTGAGCCACAATAGAACGGGGAGAGCCTCAGGGACTCTGCAACTTTTGTCAAGAGGTCAAACACTCAAACGTCCACAGAACAGGCAAAAGTTTTACCACAGTGATACAAAGTTATGAGATATCGACATGTGCAAACCACAGAGGCGGTGGACGAGAAGAAGAAAACTGTACTGTACTGTACTGTAAGTAAGAGAGCAGCGTCAGTGTAGTGTTTACTCAATAAAAGCCTGAGAAATGACTCAAGTAAACAGTGTTAGGGGATGGCGGCACATCTTATTTGTTATTTGAAGTGAATTGAATTGTAATTGGAAGGACAAAACATTAAATACAGCATATAATCTGTTATTTTCTAAGGACAGACACAAAAATTAGACAAACTAAATCATATCTGGAGGAGCAAGAAACACAAACGTTCAATAATTTCATGCTGTATTGCTGTAATAGAAAGCTTTTGTCACTTGTAGATTTACTCTGAGTGAGAAGAGGAACTACACTTTTACTTAAGAGACTGTTATACAATATATGACTCCTGTAAAGTGTAATATACGTTTTTAGAATTTAGGACAAAAAATATGATTATAAAACAACATCTGAAACCATGATTCGATACAATACAATAAAATAATATTTCAATTCACTGCAGTGATTTTAAGAGACCTTGGAGGATAGAGAAAACAACACATTTGAACATGAAACATTAAACATGAACTAAATATGTGCTTTGCTTTTGTTTTAAAAGAAAAATATTATGCATTTTTCATATTGTTTTTAATCCTTTAAACCTGCTCTTGAGTGTCTTCATTTTGACTCAAACATGAATCAAACTAAATGCTACTCCAGGTGTGTTTGTGATGACGGAACAATGTTAGAACATGGATAAAAGCTAAACAAAGTCAATTTTGCATAATATTTGTCCTCTAAAAGAAAAATATTCTGCATTTTTCATCTTGCTGTTAGCCTTTAAACCTGCTCGAGTGCCTTAAATTTGCCATCTCATGTTTTAAAACTAACAAAAAAATTCTTGTTCATTTTATGACCTGTGTTATCAGTCACTATGAAATTACACTTACTGAGTGCATCCAGCCAGCGGATGGCGCCAGCGCAATATACAATCTAGTGAAGTTAGCGCTGAAAAGACATTATAATGAAGATTTGCTGCAGGGGTTATCATGTTTAGAGGCAGAAATGTTCAGAACGAGTTTAGTGAAGATTTAAGGACCTAAAACGGCGGAACCTTCTCGGATAAGTGGCGTAGATGATCTAAAAATACATCGGAAAATCCAGGAAGTCCAGCAGGACGTGTGTTTGACGCCCTCCCCATGTATCATTCACCTGGTCACCTGGTCTCACACTGCTATGACTCTTGATAAACGCAGCTGGTGCTGGTGGCTTTAGTTCTGTCAGGCAGTGTGTATTATTATAACAAAATGCGGTGAAGCCTAACTTTACTTGGAGAGCAAATTAGCACCAATCAAACAAAGCTAGGCTCCTCCCACTTTGACCTTCTCTCTGAGCTGCTCCTGAAGCTGCTGCACTCACATCCCGCATGCTCTCTGTCCATTTATTCGTTGAGCGCTAATGCTGCAGTGCATTATGGTAGCTGTAGTTTTAACAAGCTCTATGCATTTTATTGGCCGACCATTAATAATATAAATAAAAAATCATCTCATAGCCCGGAGACCAAATGCGGCTCTCCAGATGACGTCTGGTGGCCCCCGGGCCGTGAGTTTGATCTAAAGAGAAGCACAGACTGCTCCAGATCTGACCCCAGTGAGAGTCTATCGAAACGACAAGCCCAGCGTCGATCGATGTAGCGGAGGGTAAGGGAAAATATTGATACATCAAATGAATCTTTACACTCGTCCTCATGTAAGAGTCTGAGAAGTACTATTTATTGAACTTGATTGAACTACCAACGATTTTCACTAAGAACAAAAATCTTATCTGCAAATCGATCATTGGACAGCGCCTTGTTGTGGCTTTCATAACTATATTACAGGCAGCAAACTGGGAGAAATAGTTTTAATTTTGAGTGTGATGAGTGAACCCTGGTCTAATTCTGTTTATTTGTACCCTTGTGGTCCGCAAAGCTAATAATATCTCCTCGGCTCGCTTTTCAATTAGTCTCCAGCCCGGCGTGTTTGTAAAGGTGGCTTTTGGAAAATAGGAAAGTTATCCGTGTTTAATTGCTTGGCCTGAAGATTTCAATTTGTGGATGCAGATAATAGGAGGAAATGACATTATTGGTTGTTAGGCGAGCAGGTAGGCTTAATAATTTAGATTTTTATAAAGGGCCAGGCGTTGGGCCATGAAGGAAAGAGAGATGGTAAAAGGGAGATTTAGTGTTCATATAAAGACGGGAGCCACAGGAGACACATTAGCCAAACACGGAGGGAGGAGAGGGAGGAAAGTTTCAAAATGGAGGACAAAGACTTCTCTGAGGTGGAATTCTGAACTTTAAAGTTGAAGTTGTGTTCATTTTCATGACTAAAAACTGTGATCATTGTTTGCATCAATGTCATTTGGCATTTTACAGAACTAAAGCAAAAATAAAAAGTAAATACAATTACAATTTTTTAAAGCAATCATAAAAACTATGACTAAAACTAGATATTCCATCAAATAAAAGCACTGATATTTGTGTCATTCACAAGCATTTGTCATGGGAAAAACAATTAATTGCATATTATGTATATACAGTGATCCCTCGCTATATCGCGTTTCATCTTTCACGGCTTCACTGCTTCACGGATTTTTTACAGTGCGGATATTTTTACAGTGCATCCACTGAACTACAGCGCACGCACAAGAACGGGACCCTTTGATGAGTCGTTCATTGCAGTTCTCAAATATAATCGAAGGTGGCATATCCGTTTATAAAAATCTTCTTGCTCAGAAAAAGAAAGAGCGCCAACAACTCCCCATAACAATGTTCTTCTCCTGCGCCTTCAGTAGAAACAGAGGCTACAGCGGAGCGGAGTCAGGACCAAGAGGCACAGACTGTGAAATACGCCAATGACAATGTTTCCAACCTTGTATTACTATATTAAAATTATTGTTTTAAAGAAATTTTGGGCTTTAAAACAGGTTTTAATTTTTGGTTTCATTCCATAGTTCAGTATTGCATTGTAAAATAATTAAAAATAAAGCTGTGACTACTTCACGGATTTCACTTTTCGCGTGTTATTTTTGGAACGCAACTCCCGCGATAAACGAGGGATCACTGTAGTGTTAGTTAAATATATGTAACTGTCTCAAATATTATTTATTTCTCCATGTTCTAACATTGTTCCACAAACACACCTGGAGTAGCCTTTAGTTTGATTCATGTTTGTCTGATGAATCCTCCATTGTAAACCCTCTCTGTTCAACACTGTGTCCTGAACTCCTTCATGTGTGACGTAGATGATGCTGATGTCATTTATCCCAGAATCCTTTGCTGTTTTAAGTCCTTAAATCATGGCCAGACTCGCTCTGAACATTTCTAATCACAAATACTACAACTTTGTCAGATCCACTCTTTACTGCAGTGCATTGTGGGTATCTATTTACATGTGTGTAATTGCCTCTACAGCCAGTAGATGGAGCCACAGCTGAGTCAAAATGGTATCTCCCAATGCAGTGATAAAGTCATGTTTTTCTCTGTAAAAGCATTTTATTTTTAGTTCTAAAACATGTCAAACTGAAGACACTCAAGAGCAGGTTTAAAGGCTAAAAACAATACAAACAATGCGTGTTATTTTTAACCCTATTTTAACCTGAACCCAGAGTTTGTCCTTGGGCAGGAAAAACATAAGCTCCTTCTGTTTTTTGTGGAACTGTCTTTTTAATTATGTGATTTTCTAAGACAGGACACACTTTAGATTACAGCATTAGACTTACTCATAGAAACATACATAACCAATATCATATTTTAAAGTGCACTGCTACCTTTTATTTAAGTTAAAGTTATGAATTTTCTCATAGAATAGTTTTTGCTTTGCGTGAACATCCACACAAACTCATCTATGTGTTCATTTATCCAGTTAAAGGAAAATATGATGCATTTTTCATATTATTATTAGCCTTTAAACATGCTCTTGAGGACCTTTAATTTGCCATCTCATGTTGAAACAAACAAAAAAAGGTTTATTCTTAAATAATTCATGTTTTCCTCAGAAGTCTGCAAAAGAGTGCAGTGCTTAGCTATATTATTTCTATAAGTGAATATGCAGAAATGCTCAGAACGAGTCGGTGATGATTTAAGGACTTAAGACAGCAAAAGATTCTCTGATAAATGACGTATGAAGTCTGAAAATACGTCTGAAAATCCCGGAAGTTCAGCAGGAAGTGTGTTTGATGCTCGGAGGGGGAGGATTTTCTGATAAACATTCCTCAAAACAGCGTGAATGCAGCTGAATGTAAGTCCAGGTATGTTTTTGATGACAGAACATTGTTAGAACATGGTTAAATCTTAAAAAAGTCACTGTCGCAGATTATGTGTCCTTTAAAGGGGTTTTTATACCAAAAGCTTGGTGTCCAAAATCCAGGAGGTTGTTTGGTTTTATTCCATCTCCAGAGAACAGAATGTTTCAGACCCTCCACCAGCAAATTACAGAGTGACACTTTAAATATTTCAACCCTTTACCGCCCAGAACACCGACACATGTCCATCCACTGTGACGCCTTCAAGGAGAAGCCAAATTAAACCAGTGTTATTTTTGATCAGGTAAAAGTTTTACATTTTTTACTTTTTCTACAGTGGGAGATTTTCATTAAAAACTCACTCTTTTATGCATTGAGGATGTGTGTGTGTGTGCGTGTGTGTGCGCGTGTGTGTGTGTGTGTGTGTGTGTGTGTGTGTGTGTGTGTGTGTGTGTGTGTGTGTGTGTGTGTGTGTGTGTGTGTGTGTGTGTGTGTGTGTGTGTGTGTGTGTGTGTGTGTGTGTGTGTGTGTGTGATGCAACTAACCCCACCCCCTTAAACCCCACCCCCACCACTGCCCTAAAAACATGTTTTCATGCACATTAGTCACACAGACACTTCTGGAAAAACACAGAGGTTTTTCTCAAAGAAGTTGCCTTAGATTTATTTAATTTCACTATGTCACTGCAGAACATTTTTTATTTAAGTTAAAATATACTTTTATAATACGTCGATGTAAACCCTCATTCGTCCAGGTGTGGTCCATCGTAGAAAGACTTTTATATACTTTATTATACTTTTATAATACATTTTACTACGAATCACACATTATTCATGGTATTTATTTTTGCCATTTGTTGTTCTATGATTTGCAGAATAAGAGTAGACTTTTGTTTGCTCAAAGGGCAGTAAAGGGTTAAAAAAAAAAAGGAAAAAAAGTATGTATTTGGTATGCAAAAAAATAAATAAAAAGAGCAATAAAATATAAGTGAATATGAATTTAAAAACAGACACTACAGGCAAAACTTTTTGTTTTTTGTTTTTTGGTCAGTTTGCTCTCTCAACATATCGACTTTCATGTGGAAACAAAAGACTTGTCCAATCTGCTCTTATTCTTCCATTGAATCCACTTCATCCATAGATTTCTCTGGGACATTGTAACTTCAAAGGTCGTTTTCTTAAAATGCATTTTTCTCCCTCGAGACATAAAGATCAGCCTTAAAGTAGATCCTACACCAAACTGGACAATCTGGACTCAACAAGATTTAGACGAAACGTACAGAAGGATTTTTTAATATTTTATTCTAAAACTGATTTATTTAAGTTTTAAGTCAAAACAATAAGGCAAAAGTTGAATTTAAGTTTACTCAAAACTGAAATAATAAATCCAAAATCCCCTCTGTACATTTTTTGTAACTAATATTTGTACAAAATGAACCAAGAAATTTCAAACTGGTTCTGTCTATTTTTCAGATTTATTTATTTGCCAAATCTGTGTGTTTGTTAACCGTTTTTAAACAGAAAATGCCTTATTTCTCCATGAAAACATTAAATGATGAAAAACGTATTTATTTGTCTCTTACATTCATGTGACTAAACTACAGGAGAAGCTTCAAATTGATATCTTTAAATGTAAGATTTTTTCTTATTCACCTGCAGCGTCCCACCTTAATATGGAACGCACTTTTGGAATTTTGACCATTTTTTAAGCCATAAGCGTGGATGTTTCTATCCAACTATACGTATGTCCTCATGAATGTATGATGATGACGGCTGCCGAGTTGAGGACACAAACCGTCCTCGAAGCACGATCCCGGGCCCGGCTCTTGTTGGCGTCGTTTCATTTCCACAGTCCTCGATTGCAATACGTATTGGAATTCTACTATTATCCCCACAAATCCCCCCGACCCCAAACCGTAACGTAACGCCGCTAATCACTTTTGTACGACATGTTTTCCTCCTCAAACCGATGTTGTTTTTTCACATCTGCAGATCCAATCAACTTAATGCACGAGCGCCTCACAAACCTTCAATACTAAAGCAATTATAATCACGACTCGGGGTTAATATGAATGGATTACAGCGTCATAAACACTGACCCGCTGCTCTTTTGACACACATTACATTAATCTGATTGTTACATTGTTATTGTTGGGAGTGGAACATGGCTGACGATTGGAAGTATAGGCGTTCTGTCATTTTCTCGAGTGCTAAATTGGACCAGGAGTAAATTGCATGTTCTGATGGATGTCTCGGAGCAGAACCGGCAGCGACGGCTTAATTGAGTGAGTGAAAGCAGCACAAATGCAATTCCAGACCTGTAATTATTGATTATGTTGAAACGGCAATGCAAAATAACACATTTTAGAGGCAGTTTTATGTTGAATATTAGCCTTGATATGTCTGTTAAACCTAAAGGGCCTGCGTTAGGGCTGAAGCAAGTTCATCGATTAATCGCAACGAATCGGTTATTGAGATAATCGTCAACTAATGGAATAATCGTTACTTGGATTATACGCAGACTTCAAAGCGTGCCATGTGCTCAGAAAAGAGGTTTTATTGCTCAGACAGATCAGGACTCACAATGAAATGACAAAGAAAATGTGATTATTTCGTGTTTTTGATCAAATGGCAGATTTTCAGACAGCGACTGGCGACGAACCTTTGAAAAACATCCTGAAACAACAGGATCCATAAAAATAAGACAAATAAATAGGCAGCAGGGTGCACGGTGGCAGAGCGGCTAGAACTTCTGCCTCTCAGCAAGGAGATCGTGGGTTCGAATCCCGGACCACCACATCACACGATCTCTCTGGGTGGAGTCTGCATGTCCTCCCCGTGTTACCGTGGGTTCTCTCCAGGTTCTCCGGCTCCTCCCACCGTCCAAAGACATGACTGTGTAGGTTAATTGGAAACTCTAAATTGTCCCTAGTGAATGAATGTGAGAGTGAATGGTTGTCTGTCAATGTTTCTGTCTCTCTGTGTCAGCCCTGAGACGAGTTGGCCACTGTCCAGGGTGTACCCCGCCTAAGGCCCAAAGTCACTGGGATAGGCTCCAGTCACCCGCGACCCCTAACGGGAATAAGCGGTAGAAAATGAATGAATGAATAGGCAGCAGTTCAACGTCTGTATTTCAGTCATCACTGCATCTATTAACGTGAAACACAACTGAAAAAAGGCTAAAAAAAAACCAAAAAAAAAACGCAACTCGTGAAATCACAAGACGCCCAAAGTCACTAAAAGTGGCGGACTGGAAACTATGTCAAAAACCTACAACCTAAACCTACTACATCAGGACGTCCCAAAGCTTCATTAGGGTCCAATTATGTAAAACTCTTAATATTCACAGGCACTTCATCTTCTAAACAACTAATAGATTATCTGAAACTATAATTGTTTTCATGCCTCTGTACAGATTTAATGTAAAAGCAGCTCTTAGGTCCAAAGGAAACTGCTGTGTGCTGCCTGCGTCCAATTATATTATATTGTTTTATTATTATATCTCAGAGAAGCAGGAAGTGTGCAGTTAGCATGCTAATGTTTGTTAGCTTTACTACACTGCAAGACGTCAATATCTAGCATTGCTTAAAATGACCTGAACTCAGAATATTCATCTTATTTTGAGATTTAATTGCTTATGGGACGTAGACAATTTCACTGGTTTCAACACATTTATGACTGATTATAGGATAATTTAGCTTAAAATAAGAAAGTAAAACATTCTTAACTCATTGGCAAACAATTTGGCTTGAAATAAGAACAAATGACCTGAAACAAGTCAAAAACACCTTTAAACAAGTGAAATAATCTACGTCCATAAAGAAAGTGCATCTTAACTATTGAAAGTTGTTGAAATGAAGGTTAGTATCCTGAATTGAAGCCATTGATACTTATCTATAAGTATTATTTTTGCTGTGAGGCTGCTCTGACGGGTGAAAGGTGTGAAAAGCACAAACTCATCGCAGTGAATGATACGAAGCACAGAATACAGTGTGGTAATAATAACGTGTACATAACAATCTGCTGTTGTTACAGAGGGACGTCACCATGAAGAGGCGGGGCTTATCAGTTCTGCAGATTTGAACAGGAAGTCAATGGACCTGTTTCTGTTATTGATCATCAGTGTTGTGTTTTACAGTGAACCAAATGTAAAATGATCTATGTCATAGTGTTGTATGTTTATGTAATTCCAGCTCCCACATGTTAATACTGCCAATGTATCCTTGGGCAAGACACTTAAAGCACAGTCGTCACCACTCCGCCCTGCACCACTGTCAGAATCTGAATCAGTAAAGGTTTATTGCCCTTAAGGCTGCACGATTGGAGATGATTGTGATGTGTGATATGGCTCTGTCATATCGATATTACTGTGATATTTAAAAACACTTTTTGACTAAGACTGAAACTAACGATTGTTTTAGTCGTCAACTAGTCAAAGATGATTTCTATTGTAATTTGGGACTTAATAATAATAAACATTTTTAACCAAATAAATGTTGAAATATTGTAAATAAAGGCTTCTGGATAAAGAATATTTGTGAATAAAGTGTATAATTGAGGAAAATCAGAAATAGTCTATTCTTTTTTGCCGTTTTTCTTCAACAATATTATTTTACTATTTACTTTGTTATAAAAGGCTTTGGGCCGTGTTTTGCCCGCGGCTGTGGTGCGGTGCTGCCGTTAATGATGACGTTTTGTTCCAGAGCAAACGGTGACGTCGTGGGGCGAGGAGCTCTTAACAAGATCATGTAAAAATATGAGGTGGAGTGAAGTAAATGTATGCCCTGGTGTGATGCATTCTGGGAATGGCTAGAGTCGTAACTAATGATTAATGACTAATGATTGCAGCCCTGTTTGTGATGCAATCATGTCTTTTGTATGAAAATGAAAACCAACAAATACCAGGCTAATTTAGTTTGAAAAAGCGAGATTTTATTCAGGATTTTCCCTTTTCACTGTTTTCATTGTAAAAACAGAACATTTCCATCAGATGAAGACGTAGGTGTTACTGACATATATTTTGTTTGTTGTGATATCGTTATTGCATACAAAATACTGCGATATTGATACTTTAGTAATATATTGTGCACCATGTCCAGGTGAGAAGAATGTGATCCGACCTGTCCCCGAGTCCTGGACACGCACGGGTCCTGGAGACGCACTGGTCCTGGAGACGCACAGGTCCTGGAGACACACGGGTCCCGGAGACGCACTGGTCCCGGAGACGCACTGGTCCCGGAGACGCACTGGTCCCGGAGACGCACTGGTCCCGGAGACGCACTGGTCCCGGAGACACACGGGTCCCGGAGACACACGGGTCCCGGAGACGCACGGGTCCCGGAGACGCACGGGTCCCGGAGACGCACGGGTCCCGGAGACGCACTGGTCCCGGAGACGCACTGGTCCCGGAGACGCACTGGTCCCGGAGACGCACTGGTCCCGGAGACGCACTGGTCCCGGAGACGCACTGGTCCCGGAGACGCACTGGTCCCGGAGACGCACTGGTCCCGGAGACACACTGGTCCTGGAGACACACAGGTCCTGGAGATGGTCTTCTTCAGAGGGCACAGACCTGCACCATTATCTGCGCTGGTAGATTTTTAAACTTGCACATATGGAGCTTGTGTGTATCCAGTTGGGTTTATTCTGACTAGAGCCGGCAGTTGAACCACAGCTGCCTCTGCTGTTCTGTGACTGATAAACACCTGCACCTTCTCACTTCCTCTGCTCCACGTGACCACGCCCACCAAACAGGAAGTGTCCAGCCCTCAGTGCTCTCACCAGCTCTGGACTCACAGATTAGATTAGCTCCTGTCTGCTCCTGTCTGCTCCTGACTGCCCCTGTCTGCTCCTGACTTCTCCTGTCTGCTCCTGACTGCTCCTGTCTGCACCCAACTGCACCCGACTGCCCCTGACTTCTCCTGTCTGCTCCTGACTGCTCCTGTCTGCACCCAACTGCACCCGACTGCCCCTGACTTCTCCTGTCTGCTCCTGTCTGCTCCTGTCTGCTTTTCCAGACTCCCCCGGCTCCTTCCGACTGCTCCAGACTCCCCCTGACTCCCCGACTCCTCCCGACAGCTCCAGACTCCTTTTATTCCTTTTTGGACAATATTTTACACAAAATAGCTATTTGTCCTCTCAATAAAAAAGTCATTGGAAATTGGATTTTTTTTACAGTGTTGCCCTGGCGATAACATTTTTATTTTTTATTTTGCACGACACCATGACTTAAAGGACACACTAACAATGTTCTGTCATCAAAAACATACCTGAAACAGGGGCGCTGCTAGCCATGTGGGTGCCCTAAGCAGAAATGCTCCGTGGGGCCCCCTCCCAACCCTCTACAAACATGTGACATGTGCAGTGGTTTAATGTCTGTGCTACAGCCTCGTGGTGACTGTTATTTTTAGTTATAGTTATTTTTATATTAATTCATATTTTATATTGTATGAATCACAAATTCCTGAATTCTTGTGCATTTCAAATATAATATTATGATCAACTCATAACAGTTTATGAGTTGATAATAGTAAAAGCTCTAGAGAACGCTACAGGCTGCAAACTATAGACACTTTCTGTTGCATTTATAAAAACACGAGTTAGACATTTGTAAGAAGTTGAAGCACTTTGACTTTACGCTCCTCGATGTCGGTTCAGCAGTTCACTGTGTAAACTGAATGGAGCTGGCGCTTTTCACTGTGTGTGAGGCTGATTTTCATAAACTAAAGACCATTTTGGTCCATGTTGAACCTGCTCCACACTGGGCCCCTGTCCTGCTCCAAGTCTCTGCAAACTGTGGCTTGTACAGTGGAGCTGCCCATGAGTGAGTCCTATTGTTTTGAAATGATACAGAACTAAAGCCCGTAGGCGCCTGTTTGTTTGTTTAACCGCACAAATGGTCTGTTCTGTCAGTCCAGTGCCGGGTCGAGCTGGTGCCCCTCGGAGCACCCGGGGCCCCACGCACTGCACTTTAATGAAAGCGGCGGCACTGACCTGAAGTTTCATTTAGCTTCATTCACACTGTTTTGAGGAACGATGGTTTGAAAATCTTCTCCCTTCAAGCATCTAAAACACTTCCTGCTGAACTCCCTCGATCTGTGCATTTTTTCAGAATCTTCTGCTGTTTTAAATCCTTAAATCATCACAGACTAGATCTGAGCATTTCTGCCTCTAAACACGATCACTGCTACTGCTAACCTGACAGTCTGAAAGTGATAACAGAACTGAATTGTGTATAGCGCCATCTGCTGGCTGGATACATTAATCAAGTGCCAACAGACAAATCCTTTCATTTAGTCCATGATAAACTTTTTTTTGTTTGTTGTTGAGATGGTAAACTGAATGTACTCTGAGCAGGTTTAAAGGGTAATAACAATATGAAATGCATCATTATCTTCCTTTAATTTTATCCCAATCAGAAAAGTCGATGGGACCATGTTGTACATGTTGCTGTTTTGTCACAGCGATGAGTGCGGAGTGGTGCATTGTGGTCAGTGCGTTGTAGTCAGTGGGCTGTGGTCAGTGTGCTGTGGTCAGTGTGCTGTGGTCAGTGGTCAGTGTGCTGTGGTCAGTGTGCTGTGGTCAGTGGTCAGTGTGCTGTAGTCAGTGGTCAGTGTGCTGTGGTCAGTGTGCTGTGGTCAGTGTGCTGTGGTCAGTGTGCTGTGGTCAGTGTGTTGTGGTCAGTGTGCTGTGGTCAGTGGGCTGTGGTCAGTGTGCTGTGGTCAGTGTGCTGTGGTCAGTGTGCTGTAGTCAGTGGTCAGTGGGCTGTGGTCAGTGTTCTGTGGTCAGTGTGCTGTGGTCAGTGGGCTGTGGTCAGTGTTCTGTGGTCAGTGGGCTGTGGTCAGTGTGCTGTGGTCAGTGTGCTGTGGTCAGTGGGCTGTGGTCAGTGTTCTGTGGTCAGTGGGCTGTGGTCAGTGTTCTGTGGTCAGTGGGCTGTGGTCAGTATGTCGTGGTCAGTGTGCTGTGGTCAGTGTTCTGTGGTCAGTGGGCTGTGGTCAGTGGTCAGTGGGCTGTGGTCAGTGTGTCGTGGTCAGTGTGCTGTGGTCAGTGTTCTGTGGTCAGTGGGCTGTGGTCAGTGGTCAGTGGGCTGTGGTCAGTGTGTCGTGGTCAGTGTGCTGTAGTCAGTGGGCTGTGGTCAGTGGTCAGTGTGCTGTAGTCAGTGGGCTGTGGTCAGTGGTCAGTGCACTAGACCCTGAACAAAACATGAACCTGGGATCAGAGACCGCAGGTGCATGTTGGACATTTGTACATTTAATATGCATTAAATATCTTCAATTCAAATATTTTTTGTGAATCCTAACATCACAACAGCGTTTGTCTCTCAGACCTGTTTAAAATAGTAATTTTCCCAACAGAAAGTTGGAAACTCAACAATGAAACAGACGGACACCTTCCATGTTGCCTCGTGTGGATTTGCAGCAGTTTCACACATATTATAAGATCAGCTGCAGAAACCATTGCAACATTGTCCTGAAACCTCTCATTCCAAATATTTTTCAAACTCAAATCCATAATAGGCTACTCCGCTGGTCTTTGGCACAGAACCATAATCAGCCCTGCGCGCTCCATCTGTGCGCATTCTTGTCCGCGAATCCCCTCAAACTGCCGCTCCTTCCTCCGCGGAACCAGTCAATCGCACTGAAGCCACCGCTGATTGAAACGCGCCCGGGGGTAAAAAGTCCTGATGAAGCCTACCGCGCGCCTTAATCTTCCTCGAGCTCCTAATGACCAATCAGCGACCATTTCAAACCTCCTATGTGTTGATTCGCTTTATGGGAAAGAGAGAGAGAGAGGCTGGCGTGGCGCGGGGGTCGTGTGCGCGCACTGAGAGAGAGCGAGAGAGGGAGGAGAGAGAGACGGGAGCGCGGAGACGGCACAGACCGCGGCAGAGCGTGGTCAGACGCGCACAGGAGCAGACGTACGCGCCACAGCCTCGCGAGCGGTTCTCACGGGTTTTTACGCTTCGTTTGGGCGGACAACAGTAAGTACATTTTTACGCACAACTTGAATCAAACTTGTGGACGCCGCTGCTGGCGCTGGTGATGCTTTTTGCAGATTGTAACGCGCTGTTTTTGCCTTTCTCTTGAGTTTAAATTCGCTTTTCTGTCGTGTCAGTGGTGCATTTTGGCTTTATTCGGCTTTTTCGCGTGGTTTTGGGAACTCCAGCTCGCCGAAATGTTGCTATCACGGCAGTTTATCCCGTATTTTCTTATGATTCAGCTTAAAACATTGACTGAACATTTTGGATTTCGTACAACTCCGTAACATTTGCGCATGCACCTCGTTTCTTTCTGCATTCCTTGGACATTTGAGTGAAAACATCGTTGCAAACACAGCACCAGAACCCATTTACGATCCATGTTTCCCCCGTTCGAATCCCTGCTCCCGTCCCTGTGGGCGGTGGAGCTCTCGGGACACACCGCGCAGCGCATCCTCTCCTCTCTCCACATCCACACGAGTTATAAAAGCACAAACGTTGACATTTGCTCGATTTGAAGCACGCTGAAAGTATTCCTTCGTTCATTTCAAGCGGTTAAAGACAAACCTGTGCGTTCTGGTAACTCTGGTGTTTCGAGACAACGTTACAGCTGCGGCAATCGTGCGTAAAACTCTCCAATTTGTGCCATTATGCGTCTCAAACCGCTCCCGCACGCCACGTCTCGCTGGCTGCTGCTTCTGTTGGGTGAATTCGTGGCTGTTTTGCGATATTTGAACGTTTGGGCACATGTTTGTGTTCTTGGTTTGCCGTTGACGCTTCGTTTCGCCTCGTTTTGCGGGCTACGATCGCGGTAAAAGTTGTTCTGAAGGCTTGTTTGAATGAAGCCGCTGCCCACAGTGTCCAAACGTGCCCAGAGCTTTACGCGCGGACCGCAGCGCAGCGCAGTGATCGTGATGTGAACAGACGGACGATCTTGCCTGGCTTAACTTGACCTCCTCGCTCGCTCTGTCTTTCTCTCGCTCCGTGGGCAAAGACAGAGTTACGTACATGTCTTTACGCACGGGCTGGACTTGTGTCGGTTGGTCTATGCTTTAAACATTGTCCAGTTTGCGCTAAAATGTATTTTATTGTTTCACTTCAGCTTAATTCATAGAGTTATGGAATTGTAACTCAACCCTTTTGGTCAAAAGGCGTTTTTCTCCCAAAGAGACATAAAAATCAACCTTTAAAGTAGCTCCTACACGCACCAAACTGTACGATTTTGGACTGATCGTACTGGAGGAATCTAAATTTAAATTTAATTCTAGCAAGTTGTAACTGAATAAAAAAAAAAAAAAAAAAAATTAAATCGACATTAAGAATTTTCAGTCAAATCCCTTTTTTTCAAAAACTAAAAAAGGTTCCAAATCCTCACTGTAATTTTGTGCAAATCTAATATGTCAACAAAACGAACCTGAGTGTCCAATTTTCACATATTTATGTCCCACATATTGTGCAATTTTGGCAATTTTTACACATAATATGCCTTATTAGTGTTACATTATGATGTATTATTAACTATACATTAGGAAAACCCAGCAATACATTTTGTCTTACATTTCTATACAGTAAGTAAACTATACAGGAGACGTTTCAAATTGATATCTTTAAATATGATAAACTTTATTGGCAATTATGACTATTATAAAATGGTACCACAAACGCATATTGACATTTAAATGAACATGTTGTGTCCAAAAAAATGGGAATTAAAGCGTTAAAAATATAGTTACCAATGAAACCCAAGACAGAGGACGAGGTTGGACTAAACAAGGACTCAACCTGGACTTAAGTCGGTTTAGAACTCTCCAATAAATCATGGTTTAAGCCAGCACTTCCAGGACTAAACCAGGACTAAACCAGGTCTAACCAGGCCTCATCTCATCCTGACTCACGCCTCACTCATCAGTCACATGACCACTCAGATGTAGTCATGTGACCTCTTTCTATCCACATGCACGCTCGGCACTTTCTAAACCAATCATCGTTATCTTTTACTCCAATTCAGATGTAACCTGGAACAGAAACGGATGTGATCAAATGTTCACTGTTTACATCTGAACCGGGACTAAACCAGAACTCAACCAGGACTAGACCTGGGCAAAACTATAATGATGAACTTTTTTCTATAATAATGAACTTTTTTCAAATGCTGTGTAAATATGTCTAACCTAAACTGCTTCACTCCAAAGTGCCACTGCGCCCTCTGTTGGCAATAATGCAGCATTTTCAATTTTGGATTTTCACTTGTATCTGCTTTTGTTTGTTTGTTTTTTATTTGATTGCATTCTTTTCATTAAGGCTGCGTTCACATTTGCACATAACAAAACACTGATTAAACCTGGAACTTAAATCCAGACTAGACCAAGACTAAACCAGGACTAGACCATGACAAACCAAGTCTCCATCCGGACTAGACTGGACTCAGAACAGGACTGTAGACATTCCCTAAAGGATCCACTTTCCTTAAACTCCATGAATATAAAAGCGCACATCACTTTCTGTCAGGATTTGTGTTAGCTCTCCATCTACTGGCATCAAGAGGGAATTGCAAAAGGAAGATAAACAAAAGCTAACTTACCCGACATGCTAATGTAAGCACACAGCTGTAAGGAACGTGACTTGAGTTAGAAATGCTCAGAACGGCAAAAATCTGGGAAATTTGACAGAGTTTTGCGGCTCAGAGCGAGAGGCCTTGTGACTTTAAGTTTGTAATTAGGGCTGGGCACTACGGAGATAAAAAAAAAGGTAATCGTGATCTCCTCCCTGTGACAATCTGCTATTTTTGGTAAAATGGCCACATTGTGATTCACACATTTTCTCTGGAATGCGGCTCTGCGCTCAAACAAAGGCACGTTTTCCCGCCCACACCAGGTTTGGGTCTCAGCAGCGCTCTGAGTGAGTGACAGGTGGATTTAAACAATTTCCATAAAGAGCAAACTTTCAGAAGAAGCAGATTACTTTAGTCACCTCCTAAAGGCACTGTAAACAAAGATAACTTCTCGTGGAAATGAGTGGTTCAGCCCAAAAATTCTGAGCTTTTAGTGTCAGGGGCTTTCAGAGATCTGTGCTCAGAGAAACGGAATTAAAGCAAGTTCTGTGGAGGTTTGTGTTAGGCCTGGGTGATACGGTGATAAAAAATCAAATTGTAAGCTGGTCCCTGTGGCAATCTGCTGTTTTTGTGAAATCGTCGTATCGTGATTGACTGTTTGTGTCTTTAATGCAGCTGTCTGTTCAAACACACTTTTTCTCCTGTTGTTTAGCCTCTGAATCCTCTGAGCAGATGACTTTATTTACCTCTTAAAGGCCAGGGCTGCACAATTCAACCAAATCCACACTAAACCGCAATTTTAACGGAAATTTTTGAAGTGCAATAATTTCTTCCACAAACAACAAAATGCCTTGCTTTGATTTGAATAAAAACTGCTAACACTGTGGTCTGGATTTGCACAAATGTTCTGAAACACTTGACAAGAGTGTGACCGAAAGCAAAAGTGTCAAAAACGCACCTACAAAAAACAACTGCAACTCAATGCACCGAAACACAACTAAAAAGGTCAAAAACACAATTAAAACCTACAAAACTGTGACTAAAAACAACAAAAACGTGACTTAAAGTGACAAAAACGCACCAACAAACAACAAACGAGACTCAGTGCGCCTAAACGCATGTCAGACACAAAGATATGACAAACACAACTGAATGTGACAAAAAAACGCAACTAAAAATGTCAAAAAAGCGACAAAAAGGCACCTACAAACAACAAACACGACTCAATGCACCTAAACGCAACTAAACGTGAAAAAAAGTGACTAAAAATGACAAAGACGCGACTAAAAGTGACAAGGACATGTTTAAATATGACAAACACAACTGAACGTGACAAAAACATGACTAAAAGCGACAAAATTGTGGTTAAAATGTGAACCGAATCTTATTATTGAAACATAAAATTAAAACCTAATACCATAAATGCACTGGTCAGAAAAATCACAATTAGATATTTGTCCTAAATGGTGTAGCTCTATTAAAAGCAAAAGAAAAATACAAAGTGAACATGAATCGTGATAAAATCGAAATCATGATCTGGCCCCAAGAAAAATCGCGATAATCCTTTTCTGCCGTATCGACCAGTCCTAGTTTGTTTCGTCTGTGCTCACACTTCTGAAGAGAATGCAGTTTAGAAATGTGTCTCTGAGCAAAAAACACCTGATAAAAATGCAAGTTTAATGGAATATTCTGAGCAAATCAATAACAAGCAGGTGGCGGACTTTCCAACTGCGAAGTGACATGGCGCACCTTTAATGCACCGATAGATTAAACAGAAGAATAATCCTCCTGCTCCGGAGTGAAACACGGGGCGTCCACAGCTGGTGGCGGGGCGGCTGGTGGGGCGGCTGGGCTCTGACCGCAGGCGCTTGTCGGACGGTGACTCTCCATATAATCCCATAGGCCTCGGTGCAGGGAGTACCAGGGGGCTTTGTGCACCTCTTAACAAACAATAGAGCACTTGTGTGGATGGCCGGAGGGTCTTAGTCCGGTCCCAGGGTGGTCCACGTCCAGAACTAAAGCGCTTTAGACCGGAGCCGAGCTGAGGGCGGACGCACAGAAAGTCCTGACTGATGACATACGGGGCTCTATATGTACAGTATAGTTAACTGGAGGATGGGAGGGCATCTGACACGCTTAGGGTATGCAAAGAGGATGGGAGGGCATCTGACACGCTTAGGGAATGCAAAGAGGATGGGAGGGCATCTGACACGCAACGATATCATCTCGATAGTGATCAGAGAAGTGTTGGGTGTATACTTTTTTCAAAGATTTAGTTGCAGTACTCCATTTTGTTACTCAAGTAAAATGACATATACAGCAGCACAAAAATAATAAAGTAAAAGTATCACATTTTAAAATCTGCTCAAGTGAATATATTAAAGTACTCCTTTAATTTATAATTATAATTTATAATATAATTTAGGCTCCAGTCACCCATGACTCTAACGGGAATAAGCGGTAGAAAATGAATGAATGAATGAATATAATTTATAACTTTAAGAGTAAAAACTAAAAGTAATTATTTTTGGTTTGGAGAACTATTAAAGCATCAAATTGTAATCTTGATTGATTTATTCTGTTGAGTTTTGGTCGTTAAAGGCAACATTCCAGGTTATTTTTCTCTGTAGAAGCCATTTTGTTGGAACTACAAAAAAAAAAAAAAACTCAAAAAACAGGCAAGATGTCTCCATAAATGTGCTAAAAAATAAACCCCTAAGCCTTTCCAGCAGAGCTAAAACCTTAAGAAAATGTACTTTTACTTTTCAGTTCAGTTCAAAAATGTAGAAAGTACAGATACATGCCCTGAAATGTAGTGAAGTAAAAGTAAAAAGAAACTATAGTAAAATGTACTGAAGTAAAGTACAGATACCTAGAAAACTTACTTATGTACAGTACTTTTACTTTTGTACTTTGCTTTACTTTCCCCCACTGTTTAGTTGTAAATGTACAGTAGCTACTGACATCACCCAAACTAATGTTTTCTTAATGAATCAAATCTAATTAGTACCTGAATGATCATTTTTAATCCCGAGGTCAACCCAACAATTCACAAAAAGACATTTCATAATACCAAGTTTGTGTCTGTGAGATGTGGCTAAAGCTAGAGTGAACAAGAAACTACTTCCTGTTTGTCCTCAGCTTTTTCTGCATTTATTTCCTTCTCTGTAAAGCCTCTACACTGTGTTTAGCCTCTCTTTATGTAATACATTGGCTTTGGAGAATGTTTTTATGCACTGAAAATATCATATTTTGGGTCTTGATGCAAATACCGCGCATCGAACAGAAAACCACTGATGCTAACATGCTTTACTAGCTTTGTTTGCTAAGCATGTGGGCTAAACATATACGTTAGCATTAGTGTGAATATGGTTTATTATTGTCTTCCAGGAGCCAAAGCGAGCAAGACCACTTTGGAAGCTACTTCTTTGGGTCCGCTTTAGATGACTTAAAGGAAAAATATTCTGCATTTTCCATATTGCTGTTAGCATTTAAACATGCTCTTGAGTGCCCTAAATCTGCCATCAAGAAAGAAAAACCTTCTTATTCATTCTATGACCTGTATTATCAGTCACTATGATATTACACTTACTGAAGTGTAGTTAGCACTGAAGAGACACACTGATGCGGATTTGCTGCAGCAGTTATCGGGTTTAGGCAGCAGAAACTAGTTTAGCGACATTTAAAGGACTCAAAACAGTATACGATTCTCTGATAAGTGACGTAGATGATCCGAAAATAAAGTCCGGATCGAGGAAGTTCAGCAGGAAGTGTGTTTGACGCTCGGAGGGGGAGGATTTTCTAATAAACATTCCTCAAAACAGCGTGAATGCAACTGAATGCTACTCCAGGTATGTTTTTGATGACGGAACATTGTTAGAACATGGTTAAAGCTCAAAAAAGTCACTGTAGCAGAATATGTGTCCTTTAAATGGGTCGGTACGGTTCACTTAAGACAGTGAAGACACATGTGGACCACACCAGTGCTCCAAAGTGAACCAGTGGAAACATAAGACCTGTGTTTTAACCAGTCCAAACAGCTCCTACAGTAGCTCTTAATGACCGAGCTCACATTTCAAAACATCAATCTGATTTGAATGCAAGAACTTCTTAAAGAAATGATCTTGTGTTCCTAAGTACTTTTGGCAAATAATAATACAGGCATTTGAATAGCAAATGTACCCATTAGTGCCACGGCTCACAAAGAGCACCCACTCATGCACGCAAAGTCCCAGAACGAAGGAGTTTTTATTTGGCATTTAAATAAGTCGGAGATATTTGGTTATCATTTTTTCTGCAGAGCTTAATGGACGTTCCGTGTTGTTCTGCCATTACAAACCGCTGTGTGCGTGTGCCATGCAAAACTCTGGAGACGTCTGCGCCGCACAACTCACCGAAGAAACGCTGCTGAATTATTGAACGTATCCAAAACTACTTTATCTTTCTCATGAGTAAAAATGAAAAGTAAAAATGTATTCATTCACGCTCGTTTCATTCATCCTGTTTACGATGAATGAACGTTCATGAATCGCTGAGATCGACTTTTTGATTCAAAAGTATTACTTATTATTAAGAAAACATACATTAGGAGCAGACAGGAGCAGGCAGGAGCAGACAGGAGCAGACAGGTGCAGACAGGAGCAGGCAGGTGCAGTCAGGACTAGACAGGAGCAGACAGGGGCAGACAGGAGCAGGCAGGAGAAGACAGGAGCAGGAAGGAGCAGACAGGAGCAGACGGGAGCAGACAGGAGCAGGCAGGAGCAGACAGGTGCAGACAGGAGAAGACAGGAGCAGACAGATGCAGACAGGTGCAGTCAGGACTAGACAGGAGCAGACAGGGGCAGACAGGAGCAGGCAGGAGAAGACAGGAGCAGGAAGGAGCAGACAGGAGCAGGAAGGAGCTGACAGGAGCAGACAGGTGCAGACAGGAGAAGACAGGAGCAGACAGGTGCAGTCAGGACTAGACAGGAGCAGGCAGGAGCAGACAGGTGCAGTCAGGACTAGACAGGAGCAGGCAGGAGCAGACAGGAGCAGTCAGGACTAGACAGGAGCAGGCAGGAGCAGACAGGTGCAGTCAGGACTAGACAGGAGCAGGCAGGAGCAGACAGGTGCAGTCAGGACTAGACAGGAGCAGGCAGGAGCAGACAGGAGCTGGCAGGAGCAGACAGGAGCAGCTCATTAGCATACAGTCACAGACACATCAGAGGAGAGTGTTATCCGCCCCTCATTGTCCTCTGTGTTTCAAACAGAGGGCAGATACTGCAGCTGAACTTTACATTTGATCATTTATTGATGTCTGGTGTTTGTTTGGGGTTGGTCCTTGTTCATGTGGGAGATTATTGTGAGTTTTAAGTGAATGGACCAACGTGTTTTTGTGTTTAGATGAGTTCAATCAGAGCTAAAGCAGGAGAGAGGGAGTGAGACGGAGAGAGGAGCAAGAGAAAAGGCAATGGAGGGATGGGAGAAAGAGAGAATGGGAAGGAAAAGATGAATTAGAGAGAAAGAGACAAGAGAGCAGGAGAAAGAGAGAGAAAGGGAGAGAGAGAGAAGAGAGAGGGAGCGAGACAGAGAGAGGAGCAAGAGAAAAGGCAATGGAGGGATGGGAGAAAGAGAGAATGGGAAGGAAAAGGTGACTTAGAGAGAAAGAGACAAGAGAGCAGGAGAAAGAAAGAAAGAGAAGAAAGAAAGGGAGATAGAGAGAAGAGGGAAGGAGCGAGACAGAGAGAGGAGAAAGCAACAGGGAGGAGGGAAATAAAGAGAGAGGGTGAGGGAGAGAATGAACGGGGAAGGAGAGAGAAAGAGAGCAGAGAGAGTGAGAAAGAGAGAGAAGGAAAAGGCAAATTAGAGTGAAAGAGACAAGAGAGCAGGAGAAAGAGAGAGAAGAGAGAAGAGGGAGGGAGCGAAATGGAGAGGAAAGGAGAAAGAGAGGAGAAAGCAACAGGGAGGAGGGAAAGAAAGAGAGAGAGAAAAGGACAGCAAAGGTGAAGCCGAGAGAAAGAAAGAGAGAGAAGGAGGAGGAGACTGGGTGGAGAGAAAGAAAGAGAGAGGGTGAGGGAGAGAATGATCGGGGAAGGAGAGAGAAGAGAGAGTGAAAAAGAGAGCGGGAAGGAAAAGGCAAATTAGAGAGAAAGAGAGAAGAGAACAGGAGAAAGAGAAAAGGCAATGGAGGGATGGGGAGAATGGGAAGGAAAAGGTGAATTAGAGAGAAAGACAAGAGAGCAGGAGAGAGAAAGAAAGAGAAGAGAAGAGGGAGGGAGCGAGGGGGAGAGAGGAGAAAGCAACAGGGAGGAGGGAAAGAAAGAGAGAGAGAGAAAAGGACAGCAAATGTGAGGAAAGGTGAAAGAAAGCGAGAGAGGGAGAAAGAGAGAAGGTGAGAGAGAAAATGAACGGGGAAGGAGAGAGAAAGAGAGCAGAGAGAGTGAGAAAGAGAGAGAAGGAAAAGGCAAATTAGAGAGAAAGAGAAAAAAGCACAGGAGAAAGAAAGGAAAGAAATGGAGAGAGAAAGAGAGAGAGAGTGCTCACTTGTCCTGTTTAGAAGGAGACAAACCACTTCATCCAAATTATAATCCAAACCAAATTAGCTACAATTTGATGTTACAACTTTGTTAAAAATGGAGAGAGTGAGTGAAGGCACAGTTTCAGACGATGCAGATACAGATTGTGTAGAATCCAGACGCTCTGACGGTCTCTGCTCGTACTTTTGACTTCACTTTAACCTCATCCACAGCTCTGTTTTACCAGAAAAAAGGCTTCATGCATATTCTTTACGCAGATGTTTGCACCAAAATCAGGATGTGCCGGAGATTTAAGGCTGATAGCTGTTTGTTTTCATCCCATTTTAACTCAGATTTCACACTCAGAGTTTGCGTCTGGTTTCTAAGACCTTGGATTGAAGCTGGGACTCGTTTGGTCTTCATTTTGGGCTGGTTTATTGCGACATAAACTGCCTCAGCTCAGTATTAAAAGCTTGCTCAAGAAAAAGTAATTCTTTGCCTTTGAAATATTTGAACAAAAAGTGATTCCATCCATAGATTCTGACTTCTGAAGCTGACGCTGCCAAACGTTCGTACGAAGCCATCAGATGAGTTCCTTTATCTCCTCTTATTAATAATTCCGACTCCACATTTTGTGTAATCGCCATGGAAACATCTCCATCTCCTGCATCACTTCAGTCAGCAACTTGTACTGAGCGAACTGTCCCCACACGGCCCCAAGAGAGAGAGAGAGCGGGCCCCACATCAGGGGCTAAACCAGGGCTAAACCAGGGCTAAACCAGGGATAAACCAGGGCTAAACCAGGGCTAAACCAGGGCTAAACCAGGGCTAAACCAGGGCTAAACCAGGGCTAAACCAGGAATAAACCAGGAATAAACCAGGGCTAAACCAGGGCTAAACCAGGGCTAAACCAGGAATAAACCAAGAATAAACCAGGAATAAACCAGGGATAAACCAGGGCTAAACCAGGGCTAAAGAAGGGCTAAACCAGGGCTAAACCAGGAATAAACCAAGAATAAACCAGGAATAAACCAGGGCTAAACCAGGGCTAAACCAGGAATAAACCAAGAATAAACCAGGAATAAACCAGGGATAAACCAGGGCTAAACCAGGGCTAAACCAGGAATAAACCAGGGCTAAACCAGGGCTAAACCAGGGCTAAACCAGGAATAAACCAAGAATAAACCAGGAATAAACCAGGGCTAAACCAGGGCTAAACCAGGAATAAACCAGGGCTAAACCAGGGCTAAACCAGGAATAAACCAGGAATAAACCAGGAATAAACCAGGGCTAAACCAGGGCTAAAGAAGGGCTAAACCAGGGCTAAACCAGGGCTAAACCAGGTCTAAACCAGGACTAAACCAGGGATAAACCAGGAATAAACCAGGGCTAAACTAGGTCTAAACCAGGACTAAACCAGGGCTAAACCAGGGCTAAACCAGGGCTAAACCAGGTCTAAACCAGGACTAAACCAGGGATAAACCAGGACTAAACCAGGGCTAAACCAGGACTAAACCAGGGATAAACCAGGAATAAACCAGGGCTAAACCAGGGCTAAACCAGGACTAAACCAGGGATAAACCAGGACTAAACCAGGGCTAAACCAGGGCTAAACCAGGGCTAAAGAAGGGCTAAACCAGGAATAAACCAGGACTAAACCAGGGCTAAACCAGGAATAAACCAGGAATAAACCAGGGATAAACCAGGACTAAACCAGGGATAAACCAGGGATAAACCAGGAATAAACTAGGGCTAAACCAGGACTAAACCAGGGCTAAACCAGGAATAAACCAGGAATAAACCAGGGCTAAACCAGGACTAAACCAGGACTAAACCAGGGCTAAACCAGGAATAAACTAGGGCTAAACCAGGAATAAACCAGCGCTAAACCAGGGCTAAACCAGGACTAAACCAGGACTAAACCAGGGTTAAACCAGGACTAAACCAGGGCTAAACCAGGGCTAAACCAGGAATAAACCAGCGCTAAACCAGGGCTAAACCAGGACTAAACCAGGGTTAAACTAGGCCTAAACCAGGAATAAACTAGGGCTAAACCAGGGCTAACCAAGAATAAACCAGGAATAAACCAGGGATAAACCAGGAATAAACCAGGGCTAAACCAGGGCTAAACCAGGAATAAACTAGGGCTAAACCAGGGCTAACCAAGAATAAACCAGGAATAAACCAGGGATAAACCAGGAATAAACCAGGGCTAAACCAGGGCTAAACCAGGAATAAACTAGGGATAAACCAGGACTAAACCAGGGCTAAACCAGGAATAAACCAGGAATAAACTAGGGCTAAACCAGGAATAAACTAGGGATAAACCAGGACTAAACTAGGGCTAAACCAGGGTTAAACCAGGGCTAAACCAGGAATAAACTAGGGATAAACCAGGACTAAACCAGGGCTAAACCAGGAATAAACCAGGGATAAACCAGGGCTAAACCAAGAATAAACTAGGGATAAACCAGGACTAAACTAGGACTAAACCAGGGCTAAACCAGGAATAAACTAGGGATAAACCAGGACTAAACTAGGACTAAACCAGGGCTAAACCAGGAATAAACCAGGGCTAAACCGGGAATAAACCAGGACTAAACAAGAACTAAACCAGGTCTAAACCTTAGGAGCAATCAAACCTAGATTAAACCAGGACCAACTCAGATCTGAGCTTTAACAAAACCAAGACAAAAAACAAAACAAAAATGTGGGTCCACTATCCGCTCCGACCTGTAACTTTTTTGTTATTGTGGACCAATCTAGTCTAAGATAAAACATCTCCATGGAGAAATGCAGCAGGCAGAAAAAGTTCCACAGTGTACCTTTAAAAAGAACATGATTTGGATTAGTCCTAGTTCAAATCTTATAAAGAAATAATTGGTTGTGTTTACTCTGTAGTCCTGGTTTAGTCCTGGTTTAGCCCTGGTTTAGTCCTTTTTTAAACTAAACGCAGGCCTATATAAAGGTCTTTCATCTGTGTCAATTTAGACCCCAAAATGGTTTCAAACAATACTGACGTTTGAGCACAATCTGTTTTATTGTTATTGATCAGATATTGGTTTTGGGGCGATTGTGTGGAGCGCAGGTGCAGACTCTAGCTCCCTCTGCTGGTCTCATCTCACACATCACTGCAGAACCACCGCACAACAGCTCCAGGAGTCCCTTTGGCTCCTGCTCACGTCTCTGTTTGTTTTGCACTTCTGCTCTGATAACACCGGGAGGCTCCGGCCAATCACAGAGCAGGATCCACAGGTCATCAGGAGAGCCTCAGCCGCTAGCTTTAGCCTTTGTAGTTCTGTGAATGTGTTACCTGTGTGTCTAAAAAAGAGAGAGAGAGAGAGAGAGGGGATGGGGAGAAGGAGGAGGAAAGAGAGAGAGCCGGGGGAGAGTGAGAAAGTAACAGAGAGAGAGGGAGAGGAGGAGGAGAGAACGGGGGTCTGACGACTTGTGACAGAAAGAACATACTTTTAATTACAGGAGGTGTAGAGCGACTGTGTGCCCATGGGCCTGACACCAGAGCACTGCACCAGAAAGAGAGAGGGAGAGAGAAAAGGAGAAAACAACAGGGAGGAGAGAGAAGGACAGAAAAGGTGAGGAAAAGAGAGAGGAGGAGAAAGAGAAAAGGCAATGGGGGTGGGAAGAAAGAGAAAGAGGGAGGAAAAGGTGAGCAGGAGAAAGAGAGAAAGAGAAGAACAAAAGGGAGAGAGAGAGAAGAGAGAAAACAACAGGGAGGAGGGATACAGTGAGAGAGTAGGACAGAAAAAAGAGAGAGAGAAAGAGAAGGAGAAAGAGAAGGCGAAAGGGAGGAGGGAAAGAAAGAGAAAGGGTGAGAGAGAGAATGAATGGTGAAGGGGAGAAAAACAGAGTGTGAAAAAGAGAGAGGGAAGGAAAACGCAAATTAGAGAGAAAGAGAAAAAAGAAAGGGAGAGAGAGAGAGAAGGAAAGGTGAAGGAGAGAGAAAGGGAGTCCTCACTTGTGCTAAGATTCATTGACAAACCACTTAACCCAAATTATGATGCAAACCAAATTATTATTAAAAATAGAGAAAGAGTGAGTGAAAGCAGTGTCTGAACACGGCCTGTTCACCGTGTGGCCGCTGTCACAGCCTCCCTTTATTCTTTGCATTTAAAAAACTCAACACAAATAGCAGGAAATCACCCTAAAATAATAAATATGTAAATATATAATATATATATATATGAGTGTGTATTTAGTCTTATTGATATGGAGAAGTGTTTTTCTTTCCAAGATTTCCATCAGTAAACCAGGACAAAACCAGGGCTAAACCAGGACTAAACCAGAACTAAACCAGGACTAAACCAGGACTAAACCAGGACAAAACCAGGGCTAAACCAGGACTAAACCAGAACTAAACCAGGACTAAACCAGGACTAAACCAGGACTAAACCAGGGCTAAACCAGGACTAAACCAGAACTAAACCAGGACTAAACCAGGACAAAACCAGGACTAAACCAGGGCTAAACAAGGACTAAACCAGGGCTAAACAAGGACTAAACCAGGACTAAGCTAGGACTAAGCTAGGACTTAACCAGGTCTAAACTAGGTGTATACCAGGACTAAACCTTGTCTAAACAAACCAGGTCTAAACCAGGTCTAAACCAGGACTAAACCAGGACTAAACCAGGACTAGTCTTACTGACATCAAATTGTGTTTTTCTTTCCAAGATACCTCCCTGACAGGAAATCACTAAGATGTCCAGCCAAAAGACACAAGGACAGAGTGCACTGTCCAGAACAGGGATGAGGAAGGCCGACAGTAAATGTTTAGGATAAAACGCGTCCTCTGCATTTGACCCGTCTTTCAAGTACCACAGGAACAGGACGAACATTACCCCACAGTTTGTTCCAATTGAAGAGTGTGTAGCTTGAGTAAACCCACTCAGACGCAGGAGAACAAACAAACTGCACACAGAAACATCTACCGGGAATCAGACCTGATCAACAACTTCCTCAAAGTTCCTCTCACCTGCCTTCCCTCCCTCCCTCCCCCCTCTCCCTCCTCACTCACTCACGATAATCTAATGAGACGGTGCGCTCCGTGTTGCGTCGCCCGCGGTCGGACCATCTCATCCCTCTCCCTCTTCTCTCGCTCCTCTGCTCTTTGATTTGTGACGTTGGTGTGGATTTGCAAAAACACAACACGGCGCGGTAATTGGACAGGCTGTCAGGACCAGAAGGCTGCAGACGTCTTCCAAAAAGGGAAAAGAAAAAAGGCGAGAAAGGATTGGAGTGCGCGGCGCAGCGTACACCTGTCAGGGAGAAGTGCTTCGGCTCCGCGCGCTGGCTCCAATTTGCCGTCCGCGCTCCGTTTCAAGTGTTTTGGAAGTTAAACGCGCGGCTTGTCATGTATGCAGAGAGGTAAGCGCGGAGTTTAGACACAGATGAGACAAAGGAGCGAGAAGTTTAGAGTGCGGTTTGATCGATCCGTTCAAAAAAAGTTGGACCGTTGTAAGAGACGGAGCTGTGGTTGCAAATTTTACTTTTAACGAAACACCGGAGGGACAAATGCAGGATTAAACCAGAGCAAAGATGAAGGCCGGTCGATGTGTACAAATGTGACTCAGTGCACCAAGACGCGACTAAAAGTGACAAAGACATTTCGAAATATGACAAACACAACTGAACGTGACAAAAAAGTGATTAAAAAAGCAACTAAAAATGTCAAAAACGTTACAAAAAGCGCCAAAAATGTGCCTATAAACAACAAACGAGACTCAATGCACCAAAACATGACTAAAAGCGATAAATCTGCGACTTAAATTGACAAAATCTCGACTAAAGGCGACAAAATGGCAACTTAACATGTCAAAAACGTGACAAAAACGAGGCTACAAACAACAAACATGACTTACTGCACCAAGACGTGACTAAAAGTGACAAAGACAACCGAACGTGACTAATGTTTGAAATGTGAATTTGAACTGAATCCTACTTCTAAAACATAAATCACAGATCTGATCACAATCACACTGGCCAGATAAATCAAGAAAGAAAGAGAGAGAGAGCGAGAAGAGAAATAGAGAAGGAGAAAGCAACAGGGAGGAGGGAAACAGAGAGAGAGAGAGAGAGAAGGACAGAAAAAGTGAAGCTGAGAGAAAGAAAGAGAGAGGGTGAATGGTGAAGGAGAGAGAAAGAGAGAAGAGAATGAGAAAGGAGAGAGTAGGAGAAAGAGAAAAGGTGAAAGGTGAAGGAGAGAGAAAGAGAGAGAGTGCTCGCTTGTGCTGAGATTCATACAATACAATTTTATTTCATAACTTTGTTAAAAATGGAGAAAGAGTGAGTGAAAGCAGTGTCTGAACACGGCAAATCAAATGTATAAAGTGTGTGTTTAGTCTCATTGACATTGAGAAGTGTTTTTCTTTCCAAGGTGTCTCCACACATCACTAAACCAGGTCTAAACCAGGGCTAAACTAGGACTAAAGCAGGACTAAACCAGGTCTAAACCAGGGCTAAATTAGGACTAAACCAGGACTAAACCAGGACTAAACTAAGACTAAACCAGGACTAAACCAGGACTAAACCAGGACTAGTCTTATTGACGTTGAGAAGTGTTTTTCTTTCCAAGATTTAAATCCCAGGGATGGGGAAGGTTGACAATAAATATTTAGGATAAATCGCGTCCTCTGCATTTGACCCATCTTTCAAATACCACAGGGACAGGAGGAGGATTACCCCACAGTTTGTTCCAGTTGAAGAGTGACACCAGAGTAGCTCTCAGACGCAGCACAAACTGTGCACAGAAACATCATTTTTTTCCATATCTCCCTGCTCTATCAAAAATGTGAAGAAAAAAACTATTCCCTGGTATAAAACTCAATTATTCAGAACTATTTTGTAAATAATAGTTGGATTTTTGGGATGGCAACAGTGAAAATGAACCTGCCACACAGAAAGTACAACACCAATAGACCTCTTAAAATGTCATCGGAATGTTCCAAATTCCAGAACGGAGGCGACTGGAGGAAAAGTGAAGTAGACAATAACACACTTTGAATGGTTAGCTGACATCCGATCAAAAGAGTGAGGATTTTAAGATTTGGTGATTAAAAAATAAGCAACAATTCTGATTTCTAGGCTAGAAATATCAGTTAGTTTGCTTTTCTGTAACGAAGGATGGAGAATATACACTTTTCTAGCCTCGGAATTGTATTTGAGCTTCACAAAAAGTATAATTTGTGGTAAAGTCTGTAATATATCTGTAGATAAAATGAAAAAGGTTCAACATTTCTGTGATTATATGAGTATTTCTCCAAAAAAACCTAAGAATCAGGTTTTGTCTTCATCAAAAATTGTAAAAGTCTACTATAAGCTGCTATTAAATAAACAAATGTCTGGTTAATCCCACTAGTTCCATTGAAATCCCACTATGTTCCACTTCACAATTTAATTTACAAACTTTTAAAGGGTCTATACTAGTATGATATTCACTACAATAGCGCTACAACAAAAGTGAGTGCAGGCCGATCGCTGGACAGCCCTGGCCTACATCCAAGCCCCCGCCCCGGTGCATGCTGGGAGGCCACAGGCGGCCCAGGACCAGGATCGATAAGCTCTGTGTGCAGCTAGTGTTGCGCGAACACAACAATGTAGTGCAATCAGTCAGGAGTTTAGACCGTGTCAAGTCAAAGCGTGGAAGACACTTACCCCTGAAGGACCCGGCTCAGTCCTGGCCTGGTTTAGCGCGCCGTCCTGATTTAACGCGGATCGAGTCCTGGTTTAGTCCCTTTTTACACCTGGTTGAGGCCCTGTTTTAAGTTTAAATCCTGCCAAAGTCCTGGTATAGACCTGGTTTAGTCCGTGTTTAGCCCTCATCTAGTCCTGCTTTAGTCTGTTTCTAACCATGCTTGAGTTGTATTCTAATCCTGGTTTAGTCCTGGTTCAGCATAGTTTAGTCCTGAATTAGCCCTGGTCTTGTTTCAGTCCTGCTTTAGTTTTGAATTTTCTTTTAGTCCTGGTCCAGTCCTTCTTTAGTCCTGGTTTAGTTCTGGTCCAGTCCTTCTTTAGCCCTGGTTTAGCCCTGGTCCAGTCCTTCTTTAGCCCTGGTCCAGTCCTTCTTTAGCCCTGGTCCAGTCCTTCTTTTGTTAGGAGATAACGACAGGCGGACCCAAAGAAGCAGACCAGAGATATGGATTAATACAGAATTATTTATTGAGAGTTGGCTGAGGAGGAGTAGGCTGGACCAGGAAGCACGGGTGAGGACCGGGACGGCAGGCGGGAGCAGGCTGGACCGAGGAGCACAGGTGAGTACCGGGATAGCAGGCAGGAGCAGGCTGGACCGAGGAGCACAGGTGAGAACCAGGATAGCAGGCAGGAGCAGGCACGGAAGTAGACTGAACGATCTGGCAGGGTGTGGATGAATGAGCCAAGCTTTTGTACTGCAGAGGGTGTATGCTTGATTGCAGATGGGATCCAGGTGTGCCAATCAGTCATGCCCAGGAAGCTCCAAACAAGGACACCACAGGAGGGGAGGAGGAAACACACACACACACACACACAGGAGGGAGGAGGCACTAAGCTCATGACAGTACCCCCTCAGCGGCGCCCACTTGGCGCACCACCAGGCTTCTCAGGGTGAGCACGATGAAACTCCGCATAACAGGTCAGGGTCCAGGATCAGGGCACGACCAACCCCTGTTTCATCCTCAGGACCATACCCCTCCCAATCGACAAGGTACTGGAGCCCACGCCCACCTTCTGGACATCAGATCCGCCGCACAGTATAAGCTGGATGGTGGAGTCAACCATTTGGGGGGGTGGTGGGGGCTTGGATGTTGGGCACAAAGAACTGGATCGTACCGGCTTAACTTGGGATACGTGAAAAGTAGGATGGACACGGAGGGCTTGAGGAAGTTTGAGGCGGACAGAAACCGGATTAATGATTCTTCGATTTCATATGGTCCAATGAAACGAGGTGACAGTTTTTAGAAACAGCCTTCAAAGGGATATTTTTGGAAGATAACCAGACTTTCTGACCGGGCGTACTTTTGGTGCTGGACGGCGATGGCGGTCAGCAAGGGTCTTGCACTGGGAAGAAGTCCGTAATAGGGCCTTCCTGGTCTCCCTCCAGATCTTGCGACACCTCGCATATGGACCTGGACCGAAGGCACGGAGACCTCAATCTCCTCCATAGAAAGAGTGGCGGTTGGTAGCCCAGGGAGGACTGAAAAGGGAGAGACCGTAGCGGAGGAGGTTAGAGAGTTATGTGCGTTACTCTACCCAAGGTAAGTGTGAACTCAGGAAGAGGGGTTGCGACCCGGCCACACAGCGGAGAGCAGACTCCAGGTCTTGGTTGGTTCTTTCAGTCCTGACCCGTTTGTCTGTGGATGGAAACCTGAAGATAGACTGACAGTGGTACCCAGAGATTGACAGAATGCTTTCCAAACTTGGGAGATGAATTGGGGGCCTCGGTCAGAAAGCGATATCAGCTGGGATGCCATGGAGGCGAAAAACATGTTCCACCATGAGGTCTGCGGTTTCTGAGCTGAGGGTAATTTAGGGAGGGCTACAAAGTGAGCAGCCTTAGAAAATCTGTCAACGATGGTCAGAATGACAGATTGCCCATTTGAGAGGGGAAGGCCGGTCACAAAATCTACTACAATGTGTGACCAGGGGCGGTTGGCAATGGGTAAAGGTCTCAGATGACCAGAGGGGGAAGCATGGGAGGATTTATTCTGGGAACATACTGTGCAGGCAGACACGAAACTCTGAGTGTCTGTCTCCTGATTGGCCACCAGAAATTACGCCGGAGACTAGACAAGGTGCGATTTATACCTGGATGGCATGCAAATTTGGAGTTGTGTGACCATTGTAAGACCTCACTGCGTACAGATGATGGAACATAGAGTCTGGGGACCCCACCTCCCGGATCAGGCTCAGCCTCCTGCGCTTTCTTAACATTTGCTTCTACCTGCCAGTGGAGAGAACCAAGGACACAGTTACTAGGAAGTATAGTCTCTGAATTTGACTGCTCAGATGGGTCAAACTGACGGGACAGTGCATCAGGCTTAACGCTTCTTTGAACCTGGGCCGGTAAGTGATGGTAAACTGGAACCTCCCAAGAACAAGGCCCACCTGGCTTGCCGAGTTTAATCTCTTTGCTGATTGAATATAGGCTAGATTCTTGTGGTCCGTCCATACCACGAAGGGTTGTTCTGCTCCTTCTAGCCAATGCCTCCACTCCTCTAGTGCAAGCTTTACTGCCAGAAGTTCTCTATTGCCCACATCGTGGTTGCACTCGGCAGGAGCCAACCTCCTGGAAAAGAAGGCACAAGGGTGGAGGCGAGAATCTGTGTCAGAGCGCTGGGAGAACTGCGCCAACTCCTACATCGGAGGCATCAACCTCAACAATAAACTGTTTGGACGGATCAGGTTGGGTCAATACCGGTGCTGTAGTGAATAACCTCTTGAGCTTATTAAAAGCAAAATCTGCTTCGGCAGTCCACTGAAAAGGAGTTTTGCAGATGTGAGTCTGGTGAGGGTAGGGCAACCTTGCTGTAATCTCTAATGAACCGTCTGTAAAGTTGGCAAAACCAAGGAATCTTTGCAGTTGTTTCCTATTGGAAGGAGGGGGCCAATCAGAGACAGCCTTGATCTTCCGCAGGGATCTGCTTTAACTTGTCCACTCACAATGATAAAACCCAGAAAACAGATTGAGCTGACGTGGAATTCACATTTCTCTGCCTTCACAAACAGTTTATTATCTAACAGTCTTTGCAGGACTAGGCGGACATGAAGGCGATGTTCAAGCGGGTCTCTGGAAAATATAAGGATATCGTCCAGGTAGACAAAAACAAAGCGATTAAGAAAGTCCCGAAGGACGTCGTTTGCAGAGCTTGGAACACTGCAGGAGCATTGGTGAGTCCAAATGGCATGACACAGTATTCAAAATGTCCCAAGGGCGTGTTGAATGCCGTCTTCCATTCGTCACCTTCCTTGATTCTGACAAGATGGTACGCATTTCGCAAATCCAGTTTGGTGAAGATGGTGGCACCCTGCAATGGCTCAAAGGCAGAGAGATCAGAGGCAAGGGTATTTGTTCTTAACTGTGATATTGTTCAAACCTCTGTAATCTATGCATGGTCTTAAAGTCATGTCTTTCTTAGAAACAAAAGAAAAACCCGGCACCGACAGGAGAGGAGGAAGATGGGCGGATTATACCTGCTGCGAGAGAGTTCTTTATGTATGTCTCCATGGCCTCCCTCTCAGGTCGGGACAGGTTGTAGAAGGCGAGCAGGAGGAAGAGTGGCGCCTGGAAGGAGGTCTATTGCACAGTCATAGGGTCTATGCGGCGGCAAAGACAGTGCCTTCTCCTTACTAAAGACCTCCCCTAGGTCATGGTATTCCGATGGAACTGCAGTCAGATCGGGAGCGGTCACAGGCTGTTGAGGTAAAACCTCCCCTGATGAAGGGAGAGCTGACTGCAAACAAGACTGATGGCAAAACAAACTCCAACTAATGATTTTATTAAGAGACCAGTCAATAACAGGGTTATGAATCTTGAGCCAGGGGTAGCCTAAAACAATTGGAGTCTGGGGTGCAGAAAAAACAAAGAAGCGGATGTCTTCATGATGGTTACCAGACAAAATCAAATGGAGGGGAACAGTATGGTGAGTGATTTGAGCTAGAAAAGAACCATTTAAAGCACTGACCTGGACTGGTTCTGGAAGAGGTTCAGTGGAGATCCCCGCTTGTAAAATTAAAGTAGAGTCCATGAAGTTTTGCTCAGCCCCCGAGTCTATTAGGGCTTGAAGAGGAAGTGACTGGTGGTTATGACAGAGGGTAGCAGGTAACAGGAGTCTAGGTGGGTCATTGGGGATTTTAGATACTTTGCCCATCAGTACCCCCATATTTACTGATGAGCGGGGTCTTTTGGGCCGAACTGGACATTGATTGAGGAAATGGCCTCCCTGACATAGTACAAACACTCGCCTGCTCGAATTCTCCGGGACCTCTCCTCAACTGTCAATCTGGTCCGACCAATTTGCATAGGAATGTCAGGGATTGAGAGGTGGAAGGCAACGCTGGGCAAATTGGTGGCAGGCTGAACTAGGGCTGGAGGCAGGCAGGCGTGGGAGAAGAAGTTATGCAGGACACCCTCTCACGCGTTTAGCTCTCGCAGTCTGTTGTCAAAGCGGATAGAGAGAGATTAGTTCCTCCAAAGAACCAGGGTCATCACGAAGAGACAACTCATCTTTTAAGGTGTCATTTAAACCCCGCCAATATACACCCTTTAATGCTGCCTCGTTCCACCCAGACTCTTGACCCAGGATCCGAAACTGAATAGCGTAATCAGCCACACTCTTGTTCCCCTGGTGGAGATCTAGAAGCCCCTTAGCAGCATTAGCCTCACAATCAGGGTGTGCAAAAACTCTTTTGAAGTCATCAATGAATTCAGAATAACTGATATCTTCAACGCCTCTACCACCCAACATAGCTTCAGCCCAATCAAGTGCTCTTCCACGCAACAATCCAGTAACAAAAGCTACCTTCGAATGGTCAGTAGAAAATGTCAGAGGTTGGCAGGTGAAGACGGTGGCACATTGTAAGAGGAAGCCTTTACTTTTACCCAGGTCCCCATTATATGGCTCAGGATGAGGAACAGGAGTTTCACGGGGAGGATTCACAGCCGAGGAGACAGCAGGAGTAGGGTGTGTGGGCTGGCAGACAGACTGGGCAGATAATTGATGAGAAATGTGCTCCACCAACCTGGTTAGATTTGTGACTTGGGCTCCGAGAGACTGATTTGATTCCTTAAACTCATGCAACGATGTGTGGTGTTGGCCGAGAGATTCCCTGAGTGGCGATCATTTTCTGTAACGCATCTGGATCTGCTGGGTCCATTGTTTGGCCAGATCGTTCTGTTAGGAGATAACGACAGGCGGACCCAAAGAAGCAGACCAGAGATATGGATTAATACAGAATTATTTATTGAGAGTTGGCTGAGGAGGAGTAGGCTGGACCAGGAAGCACGGGTGAGGACCGGGACGGCAGGCGGGAGCAGGCTGGACCGAGGAGCACAGGTGAGTACCGGGATAGCAGGCGGGAGCAGGCTGGACCGAGGAGCACAGGTGAGTACCGGGATAGCAGGCAGGAGCAGGCTGGACCGAGGAGCACAGGTGAGAACCAGGATAGCAGGCAGGAGCAGGCACGGAAGTAGACTGAACGATCTGGCAGGGTGTGGATGAATGAGCCAAGCTTTTGTACTGCAGAGGGTGTATGCTTGATTGCAGATGGGATCCAGGTGTGCCAATCAGTCATGCCCAGGAAGCTCCAAACAAGGACACCACAGGAGGGGAGGAGGAAACACACACACACACACACAGGAGGGAGGAGGCACTAAGCTCATGACATCTTTAGTCCTGGTTCAGTCCTTCTTTAGCCCTGGTTTAGTCCTGGTCCAGTATTTCTTTAGCCCTGGTTTAGTCCTGGTCTAGTCCTTCTTTAGTCCTGGTCCAGTCCTTCTTTAGTCCGGGTCCAGTCCTTCTTTAGCCCTGGTTTAGCCCTGGTCCAGTCTTTCTTTAGCCCTGGTTTAGTCCTGGTCTAGTCCTTCTTTAGTCCTGGTCCAGTCCTTCTTTAGTCCTGGTCCAGTCCTTCTTTAGCCCTGGTTTAGCCCTGGGCCAGTCTTTCTTTAGCCCTGGTTTAGTCCTGGTCTAGTCCTTCTTTAGTCCTGGTCCAGTCCTTCTTTAGTCCTGGTGTAGTCCTGGTTCAGTACTTCTTTAGCCCTGGTTTAGTCCTGGTCCAGTCCTTCTTTAGCCCTGGTTTAGTCCTGGTTCAGTCCTTCTTTAGTCCTGGTCCAGTCCTTCTTTAGCCCTGGTTTAGCCATGGTCCAGTCTTTCTTTAGCCCTGGTTTAGTCCTGGTCTAGTCCTTCTTTAGTCCTGGTCTAGTCCTTCTTTAGTCCTGGTTTAGTCCTGGTTCAGTCCTTCTTTAGCCCTGGTCCAGTCCTTCTTTAGTCCTGGTTTAGTCCTGGTTCAGTCCTTCTTTAGTCCTGGTTTAGTCCTGGTTCAGTCCTTCTTTAGTCCTGGTTTAGTCCTGGTTCAGACGCTCTGTTTTCTAAGTACAAATTTTTCCTCCAGTTAATGACATAACGACACATTTTTAAAAGTACAGTGTTTTTTCCCCTGCTATGTCGGTGTGTTTGATGAACAAATATACGCACTCATTTAATAGTTAGTGGTTAGATTTTCCTTTTTTTGCCCCACCAACATGGCAGAAAAAAAGTTTTCACTTGCCTCTCAGGTATAATTAACTAGAGTAAAGTCACAAATCGAGTGCCGTTTGTGTGTTTTTCCCGCTCGCCTCTCGGGGCTTCTTTGGTGGAGTTTTTGGTGCGTCTCCTGGTCCCGGGGGTGTCTGGGTGTCCCGGCGTCCCCTCGTCCCGCGTCTGGTCCTTCCACAGAGGATCATGTCCGCCGTGGTTCACAGCCCGCACCAGCTCAAAGGAGTCGGCTGTGTTTGCTCGCTGTGAAGTGCCATCATCCTTTGTCCACTTTAATTAGGACTGAAACAAACCCACTCTGTCTCTCGCTCGCTCTCCAGTTTCCCTCTTCAACCGTAAACAGTGTGTGCCAACCAGCGGGACAGGGACCTCCGGGGGTACGCCAGGGACATTTAAATCTGAAAAATGGACTGAGCCGAGTTTAAATTTCTTGGTTCATATTGTACACATATTAGTTACAAAAAAAATGTACAGAATTTCTTATTATAAACTAGATTAGACTGAGAATTGTCCAAAAAATTCTAATTTTGCCTCATTTTTATGACTTAAAACTTCCATAAATCAGTTTTAGAATTGGATATCAAAATCTTTCTGTACATTTCGTCTAAATCTTGTTGAGTCCAGATTGTACAGTTTGGTGTGGGATCTACTTTAAGGCTGATCTTTATGTCTCGAGGGAGAAAAATGTATTTTAAGAAAACGTCCTTTGAAGTTCCAATGTCCCAGAGAAATCTATGGATGAAGTGGATTCAATGGGAGAATCAAACATCTTTAAGAGCAGATTGGACATGTTTGTTGTTTCTACATGAAAGACGATAATGTTGAGAGAACAAACTGACCAAAAAACAAAAAAATGAAAAAAAATGTTGTGTCTCCCCTTAATATCTGGAGGAAAACTTTGGCATAAATCATCAAAACAGAGAAATGTTGAAGAGTTCCTTTTAAATATCTTGTCAAAACACATCTTTATTGTTACAGCATAAATAAACGTGTTTTATCTGTTGGTAAAACTGACGAACAATCCATTTTCACAGCCTTTTTTAAACTACTCGTCTCTAACCAGTTCACTGCTTACATTAAAGGTGCACTGTGTCACTTTTCTGACGAAGGCTCTGCTTGAAATGTAATGCTTCGGGGCAGGAACACAGACCTCTCAGCCACCAGGCGGCTGCGGGCGTTTTCCTCGTCGCTGCGTTTCAGAGCAGTTTCAAAGGTTGTGGTGTATTGTTGTGTTTATGCGCTGATGGTATTGGCGGTGGCAGGATGCATTTGTCACAGTATGTGTTTAAGACGCGCTCCAGCTCTTACTCCTCCACTCTTTGTTCCTTCTCGCTGTACACAGTGACAGCCGAGTCTCGTAAGTCTAATTGGGCCCATTCTGAGTGTGGAAAGCCTCTTATTGTTTGTACTTTGGGTGTTTTTACAGCTTAAAAAACATGTTCCAGCAGTTTGACTCCAAACGTTGGAACCAAAAAATACAGAGATACTGTACACGCTGTCATTTGAGGACACAAATTCTGCTACAGTGACTTTGTTTGAGCTTTAAACCATGTTCTAACAATGTTCCGTCATCTAAAACATAACAGGAAAATCCTCTCCCTGTGAGCGTCAAACACACTTCCTGCTGAACTTGCTGGATCTGGGACATATTTTCGGATCATTTGTGTCACTTACTGTACTGTAAACTGTAACTTTTTTTTTCTTTTCAAAACATTAGATGGCAAATTTAAGGTACTCAAGAGCATGTTTAAAGGCCAATAACAATATGAAAAATGCAGAATATTTTTCCTTTAATTCTACTTCAGATGTGATGGACTTTAAGAGACAAAATTGGAGCTAAACTTGGGATTTATGTGGAATTTGAAAAAGACGGTCCTAGATGTAAAACAAAATCCTTAGCATCATCAGCCAAGAAAAAAAACACATATCAGTTAGGGCAGGGCGATATTGAAAAAAGTTATTATCATGATTTTGTTGGAGCCAGATCATGATTTCGATTTTATCACGATTCATGTTCACTTTGTATTTTTCTATTGCCTTTAATAGAGTTGCACCATTTAGGAAAAATATCTAATTGTGATTTTTCTGACCAGTGCGACTGTGATTAGATTTGCGACTTGTTTTAATAAAAGGATTCTGTTCAAATTCACATTCTAAACACAATTGTGGCGCTTTTCGTTGCATTTATGTCCCGTTCAGTTGTGTTTGTCATATATAAACGCGTCTTTGTCACTTTTAGTCACGTCTTTATCGCTTTTAGTCTTGTTTAGGTGCACTGAGTCGCGGTTGTTGTTTGTAGGTGTGTTTTTCTCGCTTTGGAAGGCAGTTTTTATTCAAATCAAAGCATTTTGTTTGTGGAAGAAATTATAAGCACTTCACAAATCGCAGCCATTAAAACTGTGATTTAGTGTGGATTTGGTTGAATTGTGCAGCCCTGGCCTTTAAGAGGTAAATAAAGTCATCTGCTCAGAGGCTTCAGAGGCTAAACCACAGGAGAAAAAGTGTGTTTGAACAGACAGCTGCATTAAAGACACAAACAGTCAATCATGATACAACAATTTCACAAAAATATTGTCACAGGGACCAGCTCATGCTTACATTTTTATCACCGTATCACCCAGCCCTTATATCAGTCAAAGCTCTACAATACAGGGTAAAGATAATATAATCACAACTGTTATCATACAAAACTGTACTAATGTGAAGAGTATACTGCGTAGTTTTATGTTTAAAAGAAGGAAATAAATAATTGTACTATGAGAAATAAAAAGCTGCGGTGCATCCCTAGAAAAGTTATATAGTGCACCTTTAAATGAAGTTAGAAATTCATTCATTTTTATAGAAAGATTTGGATCGAACAGAAGAATTTCCCTTTTTTCCCTTTGAACAATCATAACGACAAGTATTAACACTGCTCCACACATAATGCGCTGTGTTTTTATGTGGCGTCTGCTTTGTCGTGTCTCTCTCTGCTCCTGTAACATCCTGCGCTTTGCTAACAGTATCCGCGTCGCCTCATTTGCATCGTAATGGTATGCTAACATTCCACAGCCCTCCACAAAGCGCTAACTCTCTGTAAACTCCGTCCCCTGCTGTTTGCAAACTCGTTAAAAAAAAACGCCACTCTGATAAACTCGGGAAGCAAACAGAAGTGCGCCGTAAAAAAAACTAAACGCTCCACTTTCCCACTGCGTTTTATGGACCTGAAGTGAACAGGGTTTGTCCTAAACAAAAGAGGCCATGTTTGTAGTCCATTTAAGTAAGGTAAACATGCTAGTGCGTTAGC
>CM033632.1:35050151-35052651 GCA_019453435.1 Rhinogobius similis
ATGACTTGAATTTATCATTTTGTATCTGGATTTCAGTCGTTTTGATTTAAGGCGAGACACTACAGGCAAAACTCTTTTTTTAGTCAGTTTTCTCTCTCAACATATCGTCTTTCATGTGGAAACAACAAACTTGTCCAATCTGCTCTTAAAGATGTTTTATTCTTCCATCCATAGATTTCTCTGAGACATTGTAAAATCAAATCATACCGGATGTGGAAGTCTCATGTATTTTCCCTATAGCTGTTAGCATTAGCTCGCAAAACATGCAAATTGTGAATAATCCAGAGAGTGTCAGCTGGTACCAACCCATCGAGCACATTTAGGTGACGTCAGAGCCTCGTTAAAAGTCAATTTTTGAGTATATAATCCGTTTGGTGTTTTAATTTAGATGATAATTAACATGTTAAACTGTCATCTGGGCTGAAGGCTAACTGTCTTTAAACTGAGATTTCTGAACTGTTGCTTCTGATAAGAATACTCATTAATAATGACACAAACATCCTCTTTTACATGTTACAGGTGGAGACCAGATAAATGACATAAATATCATGAATGAAACATTTAATATGGGGATTATGCCTCACTGTTCATAAGTGTTAAGCATAACTCTGGGCAGCATCGGCAAGACGTAAGTCTCAGAGATAGACTGTCTAGGATCGATAAAGGTTTTCAGCTGAAACACAATAACCTACAGCTGACACATCACAGAGTGTCAGGGATGTGTTGTAGTTATGGTTAAAGACATGATTCAACACAAACAGGCTCCAAATGCAGGAAGTTCAACATAATATCTAACTTAAATGCTGCCAATATGTTAAAAATGTTTGAAAATGCACAAATTGGAATGATTATGCAGAGATTGCTAATTAAAGTGCATTTTATCCATAAAATTGCAAAATTTCCCATCATGTTCAATTGATGTGTGTCATCACATTCACCGTAGCAACTGCAGAGAGCCAGCAATTTTGCGGCTATGAATGTATGAATGTATGAACGTGAATGTATGAACGTATGAATGTGAACGTATGCCCACATAGTCCTTCCTTTGACTCAATATTGCGCCATGACTCAGAAACGACTGTCTGGAATAGTCTGATGCAGTTGTTTCCATATAGTTCCTCTAACTCTCCTTACAATTAGCTTTTAGCACTTTTGAAATCACATGTCTGGGATAGTGTCAAGCAGTTATTTTCCCATGATTCATAGTGTACAATACGCTTGATTGGTTGAAAAGAGGTGACCCTTCTGCACTACCTAACAAAATGCATTTATAATAAGCACAGATTATACATTACAAACCCAGTGTATTTCCATTAAGTTGCTTTCTAAACAATGTGTGATGTAAAGAGAATTTATCGTAGCTCTAGAGTAAATAAAAATCAGGTACAGGCCCTTTTAAAACAGTCTGAAAAGCATGTCAGCCGTCGCTCGTTCCACCAGGCCTCTGCACTAATTGCGCCGCAGCTTTCACCATGTATTAAGCGCCCGGTGTTTTTGTTAGCTTGATTAGCGACAAACACTGGCTAATGGCGCTAGCGGCTGCAGATGTACGGGCCGTAGCCCAGAAAGTCAGCCAGCGTGAAGAGTGGGTTTTAAGGTCGCGCTGCGTTTAAGGAAATCAATGAACTTTGTGTTGTCATAGAAGCACATCAGAGCCAGCGGCGGGACTCGCTCATCCAGCACTGATCCTGGGCAGACGTGTGAAAAGCGGGCCGCGGGGAGAGACAGAGGGGCGGTGTGCTGGGCAAATGTGTTAAGGGTGGAAATGTGGGCCTGGGATTTTTAAGACTTTTGGGGACTTAGAACAATGTTATAATGTGGTTTCCTCATCAGAAACATACCTGAGCGCTCCTGCATGCTGTGGCTGCATTCACATCCTAAAGAACACACCCATTATCCCCTCTGTATCTCACGGATCAGCCAAAAGACGCACGACATGTAACCTGGCTCTATCCAAGTCCCAAAAATGTGCAATTTTGACAATTTTTACACATGAAATGCCTTTTCAATATATAGGAAAACATGAATTGATGAAAAACTTACAAGTATTTTTTTCTTACATTTAGGTGAAAAAGTTAACATTTTTTCATGTCAACTTACAGCGTTTCACCTTAAAGGGCCTGTATCTGATTTTTATTTAGTCTAGTTAAGATAAATTCTCTTTACATTACACATAGTTTGAAGCAACTTAATGGAAAGACATTGGGTTTGTAATGTATAATCTGTACATACGTATTATAAATGCACTTTAAATGCACTTTTTACAGAAGTGTTGACCAGGCTCACCTTTTTTCAGCCAATCAGGCACATCTTACTCTATGAAACTGGTCTGTCACATCCATCACAATGTGTCCGATCGGCAGGGGCTTCTTCTTCTTTTCTGGATGTGTCCAAAGGATTACCTCAGGGCTCTATTTTAGGACTAGTGTTATTTTCCATATTCTTTGTATTCATTTGTTCAAAGTCATGTAACCCTTTTATGCTGATGATACAGTACTTC
>CM033632.1:35055151-35122651 GCA_019453435.1 Rhinogobius similis
ACCTGTTGTGCTTCAGCTGCAGCTCTGACCCGCCTTTAGTCACACACTCTGCTCTGGAGCATTTTGCAACAGTCAGCTTCAAATCTAATCTTCAACCTCATGAGACAAATGCAAAATACAGAAAACCTTTAATCAGATGGAGCTGGTTTGTGGAGGATCTGGACTGAGCTTTGAAGTGATAATACTGAAGCCCTTTCAGCTGTACATTGTGTGTGGAGGTTTAGCTCGATAAACACTCGTCTGTCACACAGATTTGAGGCCCGCTCCTGCATTTTTGTTTGTTTTCACCTTTGCATGTACAGTTTATAGTGGCACATCCCCCAAAATACACCTCCAGCCGCCACTGCTTGGGAGCTCAAACAAATGTGTGGACTTTGTGAAGCTGAGACTCTTTATGTGACTGCTCTGATTTTTGGTTCAAAGCTGAAGCTAATTTCACTAAAAAAGACATTTAAATATTCGTAATAAAGTAAAACAAAAAATAATTATTTGACTGAAAATAAGTGAGTTACAGCTTTCTTTTTATGTTTGACGCCAGCCGCTGATAGTTTCTTTTATCAGATGTGGACAAAAAGGCAGAAATGAAGAAAAAGTCAGTGGGCCCAGCATCTTATGAGGTTAAATGTACTCAGTCACTGACCATCTCTGCAGAGGACGACAGTTAGAATCAGTTAGAAAATAAACCTAACTTTTCTGTGTCCCACTCTTGTCTGTGGAGATGGTATTGCTTTGCGTTGAGTGTAAATGTATAAATCTTGCAGTTACTAAACTAAAGGTGGTTTTATTGCTTTAAAAAATACCTTGAAAAACATAATTTCTTCAAAGATTTGAGCCACAACTCCTGCCTGGTGGTGTCTCCATGGAGATGTAAGTTAAAAGCCAGGCAAAGCAACAAAATCTCTCCAACAGAAAAGTTAGATTGGGCAACTTTCAAGCAAATATTTCAAATAGAATTACATTTATTATTTTCTTCTGTCATTGAGGTGCAGTCCATCGTAGTCTTGTTCATATACAGTTGGTGCTTTCGGTCCCGCCTCAGTCGTACAGGGCGGAAATGCAGTGTGAATGACCCTGTGCCCCCTCCCACGCCTCACCCCCCTCGCCCTCGCCCCGGCCGCAGACACAGTGAAAGAGCGGCCTTCCATACCAAACAGCGAACACCAGGAGTCCCGCTCGCTCCATAATGCAGCTCGCTCTAAAACAGCCATTGTTTTTCAAAGGCTCCGCACCACAGGCCCCTGAACCAGCGCGGGACTCCACTGACTGCAGGCCCCGGACCCCCGAATCAAACGGAATTTTAGAGCCAGCCAGCCAGCCCCGCAAAGACAACAACACAAATACACTCGGAATAAAAGAAAAGATAAAGAAAGAAACGCTGCAGAACTTTCCTGGACTTTGGAGTGAAAAACATGGGCGAGACTTCCAGAGACACAAAGGTTCAGTAGAATTAGCCAAACAGTTTTATAATAAATGCACGTTTAATAGCCTTAGTAAAGCATGAACAAAGACCTCATTTGTAATGAACAAATAGTTTAGTTTAGTACTTATATAACTAAGTATACTTGAGTCATCATTACTAAACTATCTGATCATCATTGATAATACTGTAAATAATACTGTTTGCACTATTGTTCTGATCTCATGTCCTGTATATATATTGTATTTCATTTTTACTTATTTTGCATGCCCTTATTTAATCTTATTTTAGTGTAGCCTATTCGTTTTACCTTTCTATTGTTATTATTCATTGTTGTATGTTGCACCTTAAGCCAAAGCAAGTTCCTAGTTTGTGAATTTTGTTCACCGACAATGGCAATAAAAACCTTTAATTTATTAAAGGTCCCATAACATGCAAAATCTACTTTTCAGAGGTTTTAACCTTCCTACAGTGCTATTTGGGCCTCGTATGTTGTGCCCAAAGTGGTTTTTTGATTGATTCCCTCATGCTTTCGCTAGAGAACTGTCTTTTCCGACCCCCTCGGCTGAGCAGGCAGACGGGGGCTCCTCACTAAGATTACGCGGCTTCACCAGGATGACGCGGTGCTCAAGCCACGCCTCCAAGAAGCGCGCAGCCGCAAGAATAAAAACAGCTAATGCTAATGCTACACAGTAATTACACGATGGATACGACAGATAGAAGAGTTAGCTTGTTATTTACCAAACGGCAACGTCCGTCGTCGAGGCCCTGGAGCACGTCAAACTCCAGGTCAGATCCAGGACGTAGGACTCAGCACGACGCACCGTCAGGACCAGAAAAGGTTTATTCAGTGTTTGTGTATCGCTGTTTACCAGAGCACACGGCGCATGCGCACTATCTCCGCTCTAGGCTTCGTCACGGGTTGGGCGGGGGAGGCGCGCGAGTTGGGCGGGGGAGGCAGCCTGCTCTCTGTTCGGGGGGGTCAGATCTCAGAGTGAGCCGTTTGCTTTTGCAAGGAGGGGGGCCAGTCCAAGAAATGGGTGTTTTTTGGAAACTGTTATGTTATGGATATTGTACAACGCAAAATGTTATCAACAAAGCCCTTAGAATAGACTGTGTGAAGGGGAAAATAGCAGAATATGGGACCTTTAAGTCTTTGTTCATGCTAAGGCTCAGACATACAGGAGTATATAAGCTACACAATCCACATTTAAACAACAATTTTGATTTGAGCAAATTGACTTGAGCAAACGGTGAAGCATCAAGCTTTGTGAACGAAACACACTGCTCTACTTAATATTTGTTCGGCGGAAATTACAATCAAGTAAGAAAACTATCTTTTGTCAAAACCTACTCATTTTAAGGCAAAGCACTGCAGGCAAAACTGTGTCTGCTGTTGCTTTTTGGTCAATTTACTCTCGACATATAAGCTTTTTCTCACAACAAAATTGTCCAATCTGTTCTGCTAGGGATGTTTTATGACTTAATTTAATCCACTTCGTCCATAGATTTCTGTGGGACATTGTTTTCTCCAAATACATTTCCTCAGATCAGCCTGAAAGTAGCTCCTGCACTAAACTGTACAACCGGGGACTTAACAAGACTCTGACACAACAAACACAACGATCGATTAATATCTAATCCTAATCCTGATTTATTCATTTTAACAAACAAAAAGAGGAACATTTTGAATTTCTACACTCATTTCAGTAAAATCTAGTTTACTCCAACACTGGCCAGAAATCCACAATCCCCTCCTTGTATCCAGGGGCGGACCTAGAAATCTGGGGGCCCAGGGCAAAATTAAGCGCAGGCCCCTCCTCATCAAGTGTGATTTTCAGTCACTTTTCTCTTGAATTGTTCTTGAAGGAAGAGTTAGTTTTTTGTTGTTTTTATTCTTTTATGAGTCTAACAGTTTCATAAACTTGGGCAGTAAGTGAACTATTGGAAAATTTGAACTCATGTTAGCAAAACAGCTTTAAACGGGGGGTTTGGGGGTCCTTCTGAACAAGAAAACTTCAAAAATCAGACCTACATATTTCCCACTTGTTGGTGCATTTTAACACATCTTCAGCTGGTTTAAATACATGATATTCGGTTTTTTTTTTGGTTTTTTTTAAGTTAAAAGGGGGAGGGGCAGACAGCTGGACAAAAAGGGGCAGAATTATTAGATTTGACAATCCCATTTGACTGTTTTTGTTGATCTTTTTCTTGCATAAAAGTAAGTTGAAGCACTTTACTGTGAGACTGAGAGAACTGTTTCAGAACGTTGTCTGTGATCTGTGTCTGTGAGCGGGGGCCGTCTTACTGGGGGCCCCTTCAGGTCGGGGCAATTGTGGCTATTGCCTAATAGTAAGTGCGCCACTGCTTGTATCTAACATGAAGCAAGGCATTTAAAACTGACTCTATTTCAGATTTATATGTACCAAATGTGTGCAATTTGTGGTCATTTTCACACATGAAACGCTTTTTTTTATATATGAAAACCTTACATAACGGCAAATGTCTAAATTCGGCCGTGTGACTGGAGCCGCTCCACGTCCAGGCTCCATCCTTCCATCTCCACTGAACATCTGCGGAACAACAGAGCCCTCTTCCTCCTCGTCTCCTTCATTAAGCTCTACGTTGTCATCTAAAAACAACCAGCAGCCATAATTACCCAAGCCGTCCCCCGCGCCCGGACCGGCAGCTACATCTGTTAGCACGTCCTTGTGGAAGTCAATACAAATCAATGCGTTTGCCACACGAGCGCCGGTTCTGCTGCCCATGTGCCCTTGAGCTCGGCGCTTTGTGGGACGCCTCTAATTCGGTGTAATGCGCCTTTTGGCAGGGGCGGCCCGGGTCATCGGCTCAGATCGTGTCAGCGGCGGATAATGCGGACAAACTGGTATTCAGAACTATCAAAACGTGCTCACGGAGAGGATTTAGACGCCGTGTTTACAGAGGATTTGCTTTCCAGATATTTCAGTTATGACTTAAATTGATTAAGGCGGACGTCAATCAAATATTCCAGGATTAAGTTTTATAGTGTGCACAAATCCTTTTTCTGTTATTAAATGTACAAAAGTATTATCTGTTCTGTGGTGGTTATTATGTAAAAGCTGTACTCAAACATAGAAGTATCTGCTGTGTTTGTACGCCATGATAAATACTTCAACGTGTGGGTGTTTTGGATTTAAAAAGTGAGTACAGATATTATACTGTATATGTATTTAAAAATGGTGGGGTTGTCACAATATATCAAATGATCAGGTCCTTTTCTTGCAGCAACAGCTAAAGAAATCAGACAGAACTACATAGACCATGATCCTTTGCTCCATTTCAGTGCAGAGAAAATCTTAAATCAACATACGTATACATTTGAAACTTCCCCTGCAGTTCTCTCACAAATATGTAAGGAACATGGTCGGAGTGGGAAAAATATGTAATTGTGATTTTTCTGACCAGTGCAATTGTGATTTATTTATTTAGGATTCTGTTCAAATTCACATTTTAAACACACTTTTGTTGCTTATAGTGGCGTTTTTGTCACGTTCGGTTGTGTTTGTCATTTTTAAATGCATCATTGTCACTTTTAGTCGTGACTTTGTCACTTTTAGTCACTTTTAGTGACAAAGTCGCTTCTACAGCCTGCTACAGTCTTTGTGATTTGATAATTACATCCATTAGAATTGTGATTTTGTGTGGATTTGGTTGAATTGTGCAGCTCTGCCCTTTAAGAGGTAAATAAAGTCATCTGCTCAGAGGCTTCAGAGGCTAAACAACAGGAGAAAAAGTGTGTTTGAACAGACAGCTGCATTAAAGACACAAACAGTTTCACAAAAATCAGAATCAGAAAACGGTTTATTGCCATTGTCAGTGATCCAAAATTCACATATTACAAGTTTTCACTCATTTAATGTTTTCATATAAAATAGGGAATTTTATAAAGTAAAAAAAAAAAAAAAATATATATATATATATATATATATATATATATATATATATATACATACATAATTGGGACATAAATGTGATGGGGCCAGGTTTAAATGTCTTAATTTTGTTGAAATATTAGATACAAAACAATGAAGTAAAGGGATGTTGGGTATCTTAAACTAGATCTTACCCAAAATGTGCACAGTTCTTCCTCTTTTTTGTTTAAGTTAAAATGTGAATAAATCAAGGTTTGAATTAGACATGAACCAATCCTTTGGTACAATCTGTCTTGTAGAGTCCAGATTGTACAGTTTGGTGTGGGAGCTACTTTAAGGCTGATCTTTATATCTCGAGGGAGAAAAAGGCAGTTTGAGAAAACGGCCTTTGAAGTTACAATGTCCCAGAGAAATCTATGGATGAAGTGGATTCAATGAACTGATAAAACAACTTTAAGAGAAGACTGGACAAAGTTGTTGTTTCCATGTGAAAGTCTGTTGAGAAAATGCAAAAATTAAGAAAAAAAAAAGGGTTTTGCCCGTAGTGTCTCGCCTTAAAAAGCAACATTCAGAAGTAAAATGTTGTTGATAAATTGCTTTCATTTGTGATGTTTCGAGGCTGACGCTAATTCCTCCATAGAAACCATACTCTATCCAGTCAAACTCTGTGGAGCAAAAGCAGAGAGATGCATTGTGGGACCATTTCTCTTGCCGTTGAGATGAAAGATGGTGTGTCACATGACCGCGCCGGCCTGAGACGTTTAAGGTCAGTGCGGTCTATGGGTGCTGTCAGCCTGTCTCTGCTCGCGCTGCGCTCAAAGCCCTGAGGAATAAAACGGCCTTAAATGGACTCAATTTGGGACAATTTGATGCTTACAGGCTGTTTGGAGCGAGGAAAATCAGACAGGAGTGAAATGTCATGTGCTGTGTTGAGTTCTCCCAGTGATTTCCACAGGCTGCTCCTTTCAATGTATATAGAGGTCAAAAAAGACATTTTTATTTCACTTTTATTTTCTGTTTGTTTTGCTCAGTGGTCACTTTATCAAACTGTTGCATCTTGATTGCTTCGTGTCTTTAATCCTGTAAGAAGCATGACTCTTGAGCAGGATTTTATTCTGCTGCATTTAGAGAGAACTGTCTCCCTCTTTTTGTTAAAGGTCACATTGTAACGGGCCCTGGTCCTGAACCTGGCCCTGGCCCGGGAAATGTGGGCACGGGTCGGTCCAAAATCCAGTCAGGCCCGGGCTGGGCTTGGGCCAAGAACCTGAACTCTACCTGGAAACATGGCTTATGTAACTTTTCAGGGGGCGGGTTCACTATCTGCTTGTCTCCATGGAGACGTTATTTCTTTGCTGCTGTTCCCCAGTGTGGCATTTATGGATTGCCCCATCCATAATAAACAGCTCTAGACCTAAATCATACGGAAATGTTGTTTAATCTTATAATGATAATGACATTATGGCTGCATTAACATAAAGTAGCTTCCAGCTGTGCCTCATCAGCAGGTGGTTCAAACACAGAACTGATGTGAAAGGAGCGAAAGTGTGAAGCTGTTCAACCACAGAGACAGGACAGAAAACAAAGAGCGTAGATTTAAACGGAAATGTTATGCTCTAAACAGCTCCAATTTATTTTGCAATCACGCTTCCTCCAAATGAAAAATAAGGTTGTCATGACATTGCTTAAAATCATTTATAACTCTTTATTTACTGAGTTTTTAGCCTTGATATTGTGTTTTATAACATAATAAATCTGAAACCAACTACACATGTGTATGAAAAGCAATGAAGCTGTAGGCCAGGGGTGTCCAAACTATGGCCCGGTTACCAAATATGGCCCTCAGACCTTGACTTCCTGCTGAATTAACCCAAATGACCCAGAGGTCTACTTTTCTGTTCTTCTGCAAATTTTGAAAAAGTCCTGCTCAAGACCAAACTCATCAACCAACCCCATCAACCAACCCCATCAACCGACCCCATCAACCATCCCCATCACCCAACCCCATCAGCAATCAGCCAACCCCATCAACCAACCTCATCACCCAACCCCATCAACCAACCCCATCACCCAACCCCATCAACCAACCCCATCAACCAACCCCATCAACCAACCCCATCACCCAACCCCATCAACCAACCCCATCACCCAACCCCATCAACCAACTCATCACCCAACCCCATCAACCAACCCCATCAACCAACCCCATCATGCAACCCCATCATCCAACCCGAACAACCAACCCCATCATCCAACCCCATCAACCAACCCCATCAACCAACCCCACCAACCAACCCCATCAACCAACCCCATCACCCAACCCCATCAACCAACCCCATCAACCAACCCCATCCAACCAACCCCATCACCCAACCTCATCCAACCAACCCCATCACCCGACCCAATCAACCAACCCCATCAACCGACCCCATCACCCGACCCCATCACCCAACCCCATCACCCAACCCCATCATCTAACCCCGTCAACCAACCCCATCAACCAACCCCATCAACCAACCCCATCATCTAACCCCTTCAACCAACCCCATCAACCAACCCCATCAACCAACCCCATCATCTAACCCCGTCAACCAACCCCATCAACCAACCCCATCAACCAACCCCATCATCTAACCCCGTCAACCAACCCCATCAACCAACCCCATCAACCAACCCCATCATCTAACCCGTCAACCAACCCCATCAACCAACCCCATCAACCAACCCCATCACCCAACCCCATCAACCAACCCATCTCCCAACCCCATCAACCAACCCCATCACCCAACTCCATCAACCAACCCCATCAATCAACCCCATCAACCAACCCCATCCAACCAACCCCATCACCCAACCTCATCCAACCAACCCCATCACCCGACCCAATCACCCAACCCCATCAACCGACCCCATCACCCGACCCCATCAACCAACCCCATCACCCAACCCCATCATCTAACCCCGTCAACCAACCCCATCAACCAACCCCATCAACCAACCCCATCATCTAACCCCGTCAACCAACCCCATCAACCAACCCCATCAACCAACCCCATCATCTAACCCCGTCAACCAACCCCATCATCTAACCCCGTCAACCAACCCCATCAACCAACCCCATCAACCAACCCCATCACCCAACCCCATCAACCAACCCATCATCCAACCCCATCAACCAACCCCATCACCCAACCCCATCAACCAACCCCATCAACCAACCCCATCACCCAACCCCATCAACCAACCCCATCACCCAACCCCATCAACTAAGCCCATCAACCAACCCCATCATGCAACCCTATCATCCTACCCGATCAACCAATCCCATCACCTAACCCCATCACCCAACCCCATCAACCAACCCCATCACCCAACCCCATCACCCAACCCCATCACCCAACCCCATCAACCAAACCCATCACCCAACCCCATCAACTAAGCCCATCAACCAACCCCATCATCCAACCCCATCAACCAACCCCATCACCCAACCCCATCAACCAACCCTGTTTATCCACCTTGTTATCCCCGTCATAAATCTCCATCATCCAACCCCTTCATCAACCTCGCCAGCCAGGTCAGCCAACCCCATCAGCTAACCCCATCAGCCTACCCGATTAGCCTACTCCGTCAGCCAACCCGAGCGATCCCCTGTACCTATAGGCGGTGCCACGTTTCCCACTCCGTCTCCTTCCACGCTCCGGCTTCACAAACACTGATAAATGTCCCTGACCTTCTCCTGACAATCACCAGACTGGGCTGCACCTCTGCCAACCGGCCCCTCAACCCCCCCAGACAGGCAACCGAGGCAAGCAACTGCTCCCGAAGGACCAATTAGAGCTGGAGAAATCGCCGAATGTCACCAGTGTGGAGAGGGAGAGGAGAGAGGTGGAAGATGAAGGTGAGAGAGGAAGAAACAGGGCTTGGCAGAGTGAGATAGGGAAACGGGAGAAAGAAGGAAAGGGAGGTGAGAAAGACAGAGACAAGGAAGTAGGAGAGGGAAGAGAGAGAAAGGATAGAGAGGAAGAAGCTAGCAGAAGGAGGCAGAGGGAAAAAAGAGAGAAGAGTTAGAAACAAGCAGCATGCCATTTTGGATGCTGACAGGAACAGGAGCAGCCAGAGTCTCCGTCGCGGGGGTGGCTGTCCAAGAGCCATCACCCTGGCTCGCAGTCCACACCACCGGACCCTGGAAAGAGAGAGAGGGGGGGGAGAAAGAGGGAGGTGTGGAGGACCAGCATGAATAAACCATAAACTACCTCTCACACTTTGGGAGAGAAAACTTTTTTTTTTTGAGGCACATGACACCAGCGATGAATCATTCACTTTAATTTATCAGGAAAGAAGCAGCAGGAGGAAATGCAGGAGGATGTAGTCAGATGTTGTCTGTGGTTTGAGAGAGAGAAGTTGAGGGGGTTGGACAGAGATGTGTGTTACAGGCCGGTGTCTTCATAAGAACCAGATACAGGCACGACGCTGGGGCCGGATAATGGATCGCAACTGAATCCGAATCGGAATTTGAGTTGGCACAATTATCAAATCACAAAGGCTGCAGTTATTTAGATAATAGATTGTTCGCTGGAAAGTATAACATATCCTGTCTTTTCAGGGAAAGTTTAGACCTCTACAAACATGTTCTGAAATTGTTCGTAGAGGTCTTATGTATTGCATTAGTTCATCTGTTCTTAGTTCAAACCTGTTCAGGAGCGTTAAGAGAAGACTGAAATCTGAACTGATGAAGTAATCCAGAACATTTTTTATGGCAGTTTTTGTTTTACATAAAAATTGCAAAGAAAATTACATTAGTTAAGTAATTGTAGTCCTGCACTATTCCGCATTTTTCATATTGATATTAACCTTTAAAAAATGCTCTTGGATGCCTTAAATTTGCCATCTCATGTTTTAAAATAAAAAAAAAAAACGTTTCTTATTCATTCTATGACCTGTGTTATCAGTCGCTATAAAATGACACTTACTGAGTGCATCCAGCCAGCAGATGGCGCCAGCGCTACGTACAATCTAGTGAAGTTAGCGCTGGATAGATGTCATTATGTGAATTTGCTCGTGTTTAGAGGCAGAAATGTTTAGAATAAGATTTAAGGACTAAAAACAGAAGAAAATTCTCGGATAAATGACGTAGATGATCTGAAAACATGTCTGAAAATCCCGGAATTTCAGCAGGAAGTGTGTTTGACGTTCGGAGGGGGAAGATTTTCTAATAAACTTTCCTCAAAACAGTGTGAATGCAACTGAGCGCTACTTCAGGTGTGTTTTTGATGACGGAACATTGTTAGAACAGGGTTTAAAGCTCAAAGAAGTCACTGTAGCAGAATATGTGTCCTTTAAACCCAAAAAGGGAGCTATACATAAAATTGAACTGATAAGCTAAGTAGCAAATTGCTCTTTTGGATGGACAGACTTGTGTGTGAGCGTATGCAAAAGGATCGTCCATCTGGAATTGGCTGAACTGTTGGACCTGTCACACACACTTCCCTCTCTCTCCTTTAACCCACTTTGGTCTGATTCGTAAACAGCCAAACTGGGTTATTCCAGCCGCAGAACTGGACGCCATGAGCTCAAGCCACGTCCCCAGTGGAGCGCAGACACATGAACCAGGACACACACAGACAAACATATGAATAGTTTATGGAACGGACAAACTTTGGACAAACGGCGATGAAGAGGAGGAGATTAGATGATTAGGCCGGTGTTCCTGCTGCTGAGAGGGAGATGGGGCAGCAGAGGCCGGTGCATTCTTTCATTTGAATCATTTTCTTTTCCCACGGGACAGGTTTGAGCTGCAACAAATTTAAGGATAGAGGAGAATAGGGATTGTATTTATTAAATATTCAGATTTTTAGGTTTAAATACCAGGCCATAAAGGACAGAATGTATGTTTAGTTAGTGAATAATATTAAGGAAAACATGTATTTCAATTTCAGTAATTTTTATTAGATCTAGTTTGCACCTGGTTTAGTTCTGCCTTGGGCCAGGGTCAGGTCTGGTTTTGACCTGATTTGGACTTGGTTCTGGATACAAAAGATAAACATGTAACATCAATCTAATCATGAGTTTCATACGCGTGTTTCAGTGCAGTTTCATGGTTTTTCTTCTTTGCATTTCATTGAGTGTTCTTAAAGTGTTCTGCTGTGTTCCTGGTGTCGCAGATGTGACACAAACACAAAAGTACACTTATTTTTACTGCTCTCATAAGTAAAGTAGGGTCCAGTTAAAGTAAAAATCACCATTAAAATATATACTTTTTTATAAATCGGGAAAATAATTCAGGTGTCAAGGGTTAAGGGAGAGTGTTAGTTTGCAGTTAGTTAGAGTTGTTGGTTACTTTAAAGGAGAAATATTATGCATTTTTAAAAATTGTTTTTAGCCTTTAAACCTGCTCTTGAGTGTCTTTAGTTTGTCATGTTTAGAACTAAAAATGAATGCGTTTACAAAGAAAAACATTGCTTTATCACTGCATTGGGAGATACCATTTTGACTTGGCTGTGGCTCCATCTACTGGCTGTAGAGGCAATTACACACATGTAAATATATACCCACAATGCATTACAGTAAAGAGTGGATCTGACGAAGTTATCGTGATTAGACAGAAGAAATGTTCAGAGCGAGTCTGGCCATGATTTAAGGACTTAAAACAGCAAAGGATTCTGGGATAAATGATCTACTTTTGAATAACTCTTTTATTTCGTCATGTTGGCTGCACTCAAATGGAGCAAAGGATCATGATCTACAGTTCTCTTAACACATCACCGTTTTGATTTCTTAATGAAACGTAATTACTGGAGTCAGAAAGATCATAAAAAGTCAATTAAGAACTTACAACTACAGAAATGAGTTTTAACATTCTAAATTCAAATTGTTTTAATAGTGCACTATTGAACTTAAAGTGTAGAAAATGCAACTGACAAAAAACATCACCTGCTTTTGAGGGCCCTTCCCTGCTGTGGGCCCTGGGGAAACCTTTTACCCAGGACCACAGACTCCTTATAATAAAGTGTCCACTCTACTTTGGATATGATACTAATCACATCTGAATAATCTACTCTTGCAGTCTGTTTGATAGGACTGCTGGTGGCGTGACCCTGCGCCCGCCTGCCCCCCGGTCCCCTCCCTCCCCGCTGTACCCCCTCCTCGTGGGGCCTGTGATGTGGGATTTGCCCTATAATCTCCTGGAGCAGATGGTGCCCAGATCAGCGGGCCACAGATTCAACTAAGTGTGGAGATTTCAATTAAAAGCAACATCGCTCTCAGTGACGACGCGCACTTTATGGAACAACTACATGCACTCAGATAATGGTCGCCCTAGGAGATAATATCATCGCAGTTGACCCATATTTTAATACCGCCACTGGGGAAAAGTGTGAAGAGTCTGAGCCAGGATCTTGGTCAGGAGGAGGAGGATCTGTAGCTGGAGGGTTGGTCATTTGTGTGTATTTTAGCTTGAAACAGAATATATGTAAAGGTCTGCTGATAAGATTTTGTTTAATAGCCCTGCATTTGACCCAAACTTCAGTAGCAAAGGATCGACATGTCAGAGTTCTGAGTCAGATCTAAGTCAGAATAGTCATGTTTGCACTGGTTCACGCAGGAGCAGACCAGGACAGTCTTAAGTGAACTGTACTGGGCCGTTTAAAGTCCGAGGTGGATCCTGAGACGTTCAGCTCAAGCTTTGGCTCAATGGAATACTTTGGAGCGAGAGAAATGGACAAGAGAGACTAAGGGGAAACAAGATGGCAAAAAGCAGATAGAAACAGAAAATAATCATTTCTCATTGAATGAAAAGACAAAGCAAGCTGTTGAACGACTCTCGACAATAATGAAAACGAGGTTACGTACACTTTATTGTCCCCGTAGGGACATTTTTCCGCTGAGGATAAACCTGTCAGGAACATATATAATTTAAAATATTTCTAATGCATAATGCATCTGACATTATCTAATGCCAATGCATTTCATAAAGTCTCACAGACACAAACTTACACAAACTTAGAATTACTAAATGTCTTTTTGTGAATTCCTGAGATCAGCCTCATGATTTGTAAGTTTAAATCATTATATAGATTCAGAATTGATTGATAGATTCAGAATTTAGATTTGATTTATTAAGAAAGCATTTGTTATGTTTGGAGGACATCAGCTCCTCACATAGAACTGTTCCAAAGTGAGTCTAAAGTGAACTGGGAGTCAGGACCAGTAAAAATATTGTCTTATGTAACTTCAGGGATGTTTAGCTCTTGTTCAATGTAGATATTTTTTCTAAATGTCACACAGAATAGCATTAAACGTATCCATCTCCATGAAGACAAGTAGAGAACACCACCAGAACAAGTTGTGGGTCAAATCTGCGCTAAGACAAGACCAGTTTCATGCCTAGCTTGTAGCATTCTGTGAAAAGCCTAACCATCACTATGGAAACGAGCAGGTGGAAGCCCCTTGAAGTCACACAGTGCTTCTTTAAGTCAAACACATGTATGTGAGTAAAAGTAGTAGCTGTGTGCTTCCTCTTCCATCACCTCTGCTCCACTGCCTCCGCTCTCATTTACCGCTCGCCTTGGCCCCAAAGAGCAAAATCCCTTTGAACCAGAACATTTCCCGCTCCGCTGCAGCGTGCCCTAATGAAACTACAAGGCCCAGGAAAAGAAAAGGGGGGGGGGGGTAAAAGATTCCGGAGCATTGAGCCAAAATCTATCAACCTCCTGCCTGTTACTCACCTGATTCAATTACAGCGCCCTCGTAAAGCAGCGAGGTAATGAGGCGCCCCGGGACAGGCCTGAGGGGAGGGAGTGCTGCCCCCTACTGCTGCACCCTGGTACTGCAGGGACAGGCCTGTGGGGAGGGAGTGCTGCCCCCTACTGCTGCACCCTGGTACTGCAGGGACAGGCCTGTGGGGAGGGAGTGCTGCCCCCTACTGCTGCACCCTAGTACTGCAGGGACAGGCCTGTGGAGAGAGCTTAGTGCCCCCTACTGCTGCACCCTGGTACTGCAGGGACAGGCCTGTGGAGAGAGCGTAGTGCCCCCTACTGCTGCACCCTGGTACTGCAGGGACAGGCCTGTGGGGAGGGAGTACTACCCCCTACTGCTGCACCCTGGTACTGCAGGGACAGGCCTGTGGGGAGGGAGTACTACCCCCTACTGCTGCACCCTGGTACTGCAGGGACAGGCCTGTGGAGAGAGCGTAGTGCCCCCTACTGCTGCACCCTAGTACTGCAGGGACAGGCCTGTGGGGAGGGAGTGCTGCCCCCTACTGCTGCACCCTAGTACTGCAGGGACAGGCCTGTGGAGAGAGCGTAGTGCCCCCTACTGCTGCACCCTAGTACTGCAGGGACAGGCCTGTGGGGAGGGAGTGCTGCCCCCTACTGCTGCACCCTAGTACTGCAGGGACAGGCCTGTGGGGAGGGAGTGCTGCCCCCTACTGCTGCACCCTGGTACTGCAGGGACAGGCCTGTGGGGAGGGAGTGCTGCCCCCTACTGCTGCACCCTGGTACTGCAGGGACAGGCCTGTGGGGAGTGTGTACTACCCCCTACTGCTGCACCCTAGTACTGCAGGGACAGGCCTGTGGAGAGAGCGTAGTGCCCCCTACTGCTGCACCCTAGTACTGCAGGGACAGGCCTGTGGAGAGAGCGTAGTGCCCCCTACTGCTGCACCCTAGTACTGCAGGGACAGGCCTGTGGGGAGGGAGTGCTGCCCCCTACTGCTGCACCCTAGTACTGCAGGGACAGGCCTGTGGAGAGAGCGTAGTGCCCCCTACTGCTGCACCCTAGTACTGCAGGGACAGGCCTGTGGAGAGCGCGTAGTGCCCCCTACTGCTGCACCCTAGTACTGCAGGGACAGGCCTGTGGGGAGGGAGTGCTGCCCCCTACTGCTGCACCCTGGTACTGCAGGGACAGGCCTGTGGGGAGGGAGTGCTGCCCCCTACTGCTGCACCCTGGTACTGCAGGGACAGGCCTGTGGAGAGAGCGTAGTACCCCCTACTGCTGCACCCTAGTACTGCAGGGACAGGCCTGTGGAGAGAGCGTAGTGCCCCCTACTGCTGCACCCTAGTACTGCAGGGACAGGCCTGTGGAGAGAGCGTAGTGCCCCCTACTGCTGCACCCTGGTACTGCAGGGACACGCCTGTGGAGAGAAAATTGATTGTTGAGTCAAGAGGAAAGATACAGTACATACACCACGGCACAGAGCGGAGTGCGTTAAAACTGTGTAACGTGTGGATCCGAGTTGTTTAATGCACTTATACCACGGCCACAAACTCAAATACTGCACCTGTGAGTCTGAAAATTCTGTTTATTGTGTCTAAAGTCTGAGCTAGGTATTTTTGTGGTTTACATTGGGCTATAGTTCCCTCACAGCATTGGAGCATTTGTTTACCTGTTGCCATGGAGATGTCCACAGAGCAGTGATATAAAATGTGGTTTAGTTATTTCCAGACTACTTGTGTGTTATACAAAATCAACACATGACAGTTTGCGTTGGAATTTTTACTGAGCGTGGTATAATAATTTTTAACTTCTACTTTATATGTTTTACTTCCCACATCTTACAAGCTAACCCCTAACTCCTAACTCCTACACCCTTACACCTACATCCTAAATCCTTTCCTAAATCCTACATCCGAACTCCTACATCCTTGGGGAGTCAAAAGCGCCCTCTGCTGGCAAGACAATGATGCTTAACGCACACAGAAGTCATAACTCAGTCACGTCTACTTGCTTTCCATGCACACACCGATGTTATAGAATGTAGTCCTTGCCCTTCCAATCCAACCAGAAGTGAGTTTTATTTTAGATTTGATCATATATTTTTGGTGGCAGAGGCGTGGGGGGATGAAAGCGTGTCGCCTTTTCTCTGTAATTGCTGTGTAAGCGCTTCTTTAAGATCTGTCCCTGTGAATGTGGATGGATTTATCGATCTGCTCCTGTTTTTAAGAGCACAAAAGCAGCATTTAGCTTCTCTTTTTTCTGCTTTTTTCTTTGATTTTTTTCCCCGTCGACTAAGTCAATGCTCCAATGGATTTTCAAAGGAACCGTTTGTTCGGAACCACAAGAAAAAACAGTCTGTTCAAAGAGCAAGTGTCTTTTCTAATTCTAAATACGTGCAGAAAATTATACTTTTAAATGACATTGGAAAAACAGATAAATACTTAAATTCATTGTACAAAAATAATTACTTATACCCAATTTGAAGCCACGCGTTCTCTTCAAAACAGCAGCATCAACAGCAACTAGAGTTGATAATTATTCTATTGAACACCAAAAATACTAATACTTCAATATAATATTGAAGTTGCAGAGTTTGTTAACAAAAACATTCTAAATTCCAGCAAAAGTGAAGTGGAACACAATGTGATTCACTGGAGAAACTGGAATTTAACCTCAGAATATCACAAATGTGTCAAATCCAGGTGGTTTTGTCAAAGTAAAAGCCTCAGACACGTGTGACATCAGAGCTGCTTTAAACACATTCAACATAAACATTAAACACAAAGAAAAAACAAGATTATTTGAGATTTGGACATTTTCATGAAGGCAAAATGATGTGTTCTGACAATAGTTTTTACAGATGTATCACATTATTTACCACCAATTATTCTCAAACTAAAATAGAAAAAAAATATTCTTTGCATTCTTTTTAATTGCAAAGTAAACTAACTGTCCAATTTGACGTTTTGTTATAACATACATACATTTTGCCTTCAGTCCCCCATTCCGGAGTTTTGAACATTGAACTGTTTGCCCCAACGGAAGGGCAACGGGTTTGAACCTCACTGTGTCAGAGGCTACTGTTGTTGTGTCCCACTGCTGTGCTGTGTGATCTCCACAGTTTGGTGCCGATCCAACCTCTGTCTTCTGTTTTTGTCTTTCTTTACTCTCTCTTTGTTCCCTGTTCTCAGATCACAATTGTGTTACTGCACTAAATGACATGTTGGTGAATCAAACATCAGATTTCACCATTATCGTGTGTATTCTCTTGTGTTGCAGCTTTACTCCAGAGCGTTGCACCTGGAGGACTATGTTCAGTGGAGCCTTACCCCAGTCTGGAGTGACGCTGCTGGGACGGTAGAGCCTCTTCGCCCTGGTACCTGCTCTGGTCTGTGGACGCCATGAGGACTTTTCTTTCTGCTCTTCTTCTTTTGGGGGCTGGACTATGGTTTTGTTCCGGCGCGCTGTTTTTGGATGGGCGGAGCATGAAGCTGATGAGGGAGGAGTCAGGAGGAGAGGAGGCGGGGTCAGGAGCAAAGGCACCAGGGATTCGGAGGGTCAGGAGAGGATGGATGTGGAATCAGTTCTTTCTGCAGGAGGAGTACACGGGCAGTGACTACCAGTACATCGGAAAGGTAAGACTTTGTTATAAATGTATCATTATTTATATTTATAGATTTCTTTTTTACAGAGAAGTGCGGTGTTTATTCAAACCTTGACATGTTTCAGATGCATCCTTCCTCAGAAGGATCATGTGATGTTACAGTCACTGACTTACACAGGTGTCCGCTTTGGGAACAGCGCCATCTGCTGTCCGACTTCTGCAGGACAGGTCCTTGAAAGCTGATAGTTCCTTCGTCTCTGTTTACTGTCGGCGTGTTTCCAGATCTCAGAGATTTTCTTAAACCAAAACTTGTGTAAATCAGTCGATAAGAGAGCTGACTGTGACGTCCTGTGAAAGCAGACATCCGAAACACGTCAAGGTTTGAGAAAACACTTCACTGAGCCTTTTAAAGGAAAATGGAAGACCAAATGAATCTTTTGAAATGTATTACTCAGTGACGGCTGGTGGTGTATTTTAGCGGTGCGCCATTATAAAACATAAAAACTAAATAAATAAATAAAATGACACAGCTGAGCTCTGAACCCGGGTCTCCCACATGTGACTAGACTATATTATACACTATTAAGACATATACTATGTAGAAACACGGCCCTATTTACACAATATATGAAACATATAGCCAAAAATAAAATTATGAATTGATTTTTTTTTTAAATCTGGGTCAAGTCAGGAGGTGTGACCGGCCACCACTGGTATTACTTCATAAATATATTACTTACTATCAGGAATTGAATTGGTTTTCTGTCATTCTTAGCTGAATGGTTTGGAGGTTTATACACTGATATAGAAACAAAGGTAGCAGGCTGTGATTGTTTACATATTAATTTAGGCAAATCACAATATTTGTCAGAAAAACCCAAATTCGATATGTTTCCAAAACAGTTCTGACCGCGTAGCTGACGACGTCTCTCCCGAGCGCTCATGTGTGTACATCCCCCTCGTCTCCTGCTTGTGTGTGGACTTTTTGTAACACATTATCTGAAACGTGGCGGTGGTGTCGCGGTGAGATATTTTGGCACTTGTTTGTGTGAGAGCGCGAGGAGCGTGTCGAGGAAACAGGTCGTCTGGCACCGTGGCGCGGTAGTCTGTAGACTCGCTTATTTATAGAACATACAGGTCTGTTTGGAAGGCGCTTGTGAGGTGTGTTTTTGCTTTGGTTGAATGAGCTAGCAGTTTTTGTTTGGTGTTTTGGTTTATTTGGTACCCCTTCATTACAGCTACAACTTAATTAGCTTTAAGTAGTTCCTAAGTCTGAATCATCCAGGTCTTTGTTCATGCTTTGTTAAGGCTAAGAGGTGAAGTTATACAACGTTTGGTGGTGTTTTTATTTTATAATTTTTTTGAATAAGGGTGGTGTAGTGGGTTGAGTGCTCGCCCACCAGCTGAAGGGCAGTTGGATCAAATGCCACCCGCGTTTGTCACTCTAGGGTCATTCGATTGCTTCAACACGACCAAAACAAGGACTAAATCGCGACCAAGCCACGACAAGAGTGCAACTTTCGACTCTTTTTAGATCCCCACTCTAGCTCAAATAGTTTGTCCTTTTCAGACCTCTAGAACACACACTTTTTGTGCAGTTTTATGATGTAATATTTGCCATATTTATCCTTCTGCTGTCACACTCTGCCTGCCCCTAAGACAGCATTCCTTCACTCTTTTGATGCAACTAGATCTTAGGAAAAATCACAAGAAAAGTGAAAACACAAACAAGCTTTTTTGATGCCTCTGTCACTATCAGCTTCACCAGTGGTCCCCGCGGCTCTGCTCCTGTCTACCACCCCCCATCCTCCCCCACTGTCCCTGTCAGCCCTCGCAGTAGCTTCCAGCATGGAGAGAATGATCAAAAGAAAGGCGCGAGCTAACCAGGCTAACGCTGCAGATCCGGCAGGCTGTTTGGAGGGTCCCAGGAACACTCGACAAGTATCTCTGGTGCTGAAGACTGATTAGGAGCATTATCTAAGATGACACATGAAAGAAAGTCTTCCTGGACAGTGTGGGTCTGTGGGAGGGGTCAGATGTAACTCAACATATTTGTGTATCTGCCATTCTGTACTGCCTCTGCAAGCTCCACAATCACAAACACATTCACCCAGGTGAGGTGGGTGTCCTGCTCAAGGACACAAGAACGTTCTGGATTTGAACATGGGACATTGTCTTCCATGTACATGAAATTGTATTGTGCCTCGAGTTTAGATCTGATGGGATAGGTGTTATTTCACTCATTCTTATATTATGCATGACGTGTTACATATGTTCACATGTCGATCCATAATGCACTACATGTTGTTACATGTGAATGCCATTGTTACACAGTGCATTGTGTGTCGTTACATGTTTTCACACATCGTTACACAGTGCATGGCGTATGCATATGTATTGCATATAGTATTACATAGTGCACTGTGTGTTGTTACATGTTAATGTCTTTGTTACATAGTGCAGGGACATAACAGTGAGAGGGCACTGGATTCCTGTCACATACAGAATTGATTTTAATATTTTGATGTGTGTTTTAAAATGCTTCATTATCTTATGTCTCAGCCAGGTCAGTGAGGTCAGATAACCAGATGTTGTTAAATGTGCTCAGATCTCGACAGAGCACTCATGGAGGCGGGGCCTCTGCTGTGGAACAGAGCTGCTCCATCACTAGTGTATTTTAAGACATATTTTTCTTTGCGTTGGTGCACTGTATTTTAATCTGCTGTGGTTGTCTTCGTCGGTGTTATATATGTGCATGTTTCACAAGTTGTTACGTAGTGTATCATGTGTAGTTACATGTTCACACACCTTGTACTTAATGAGGTAATAACAATGTATTAAGAAAGTTCTTACATTACCAAATCCAGATATAAACGTGTCCAGGAGTTTTTTTTAAAGTATAACCTGTTCTTGCAATAGAGTGGACTAGTTATGTCTTTGTCCTTTAAAGTGAAGTGCTAATCATACTGGCTGTACCATTTCAGAAGTACTCCTGCATGAAGGCCTGGGAGGAGACGGTACGAATAGTGAAAGTGAAAATGTCCTCCTTGGGCTGTAATGGGGTGAGACAGAGGAGTCAGGGGGGAGTGGAGGGGGAGAGGTGGTACAAGCAGACTGGTAGTGACAGCAGTGTGCAGCCTCTGTCAGCCCAGGCGTGTGTGTGTGTGTGTGTGTGTGTGTGTGTGTGTGTGTGTGTGTGTGTGTGTGTGTGTGTGTGTGTGTGTGTGTGTGTGTGTGTGTGTGTGTGTGTGTGTGTGTGTGTGTGTGTGTGTGTGTGTGTGTGTGTGTGTGTGTGTGTGTGCGTGTACATGTGTGTGCGTGTGTGTGTGTGTGTATGCATACATGTGTGTGCGTGTGTGTGGTGGGGGGGTGCAGGGGGTGGTCAGCTCCTGTTAGCCCAGAGAACATGGAGGTGGGGGGGATGACACTTCCAATTGTAGCCTGCAGACTACAGAGGAGAAAGGAGAGAAACTGGGTTGTCTCTGCTGGTCTCCACTGCATCTATACTGTTTAACTTTAAAGGCACACCGCAGAATTTGAGAAGATGGTACCTGCTTGTCCGAGCGCTGATGTTGATAAAAAACAGAGCTGGAATTGAAGCAGCTTTTGTAACGAGATTCTGGTGTTACTCACGTGTGGTCGAGCAGTTTCAGTCGCCAAAACAGCCCTGGTTTTTTTCATAGTTTGTGATGTCTCACTCGTTGAAAACCATGGCTCAATTAAATTAATGGATTAGGCACGCCCCCTCTGTCTGTGAGCCAGATTGATTAGTGGCCATGTGAAGTATTGCAGCCCCTTAGTATAATTGCATATTATAATTGCAGACAGTACTTAGTATTAAATAGAAGGAAATGTTCTTTTTAACCGTTTCTAAAGTCACAAAAATTACCAAAATTAAGTGACGTCACGGTAAACATGTGCGAGCCGCGTGAACGAGCCGCGTGAACGAGCCGCGTGAACGAGCCGCGTGAACGAGCCGCGTGAACGAGCCGCGTGAACGAGGACGTCGGACGATACAAACAGAAGCTCGTGGACATGGTTGGACTAGAGACACCTGTAAGTTGTATTTTATTTCATTTCAGACGCTTTCACATCTGATCTAATCTGAAGAACACAATTACAATCACACAAGCTAACGTTGACACAAAAACTTGCAAGCTGCGTGATCGCTCCCGTCGCTCAAAGCATCATGGGGGATTGTCGTCACACGGTGCCCTTAAAGCAAAATGGAAGCCTCCGTTTCAGGAAGTGAATCAAAGATGGCAGCCTCCATATCAAGAAGTAATGCGAAAGAAAAAAAATGTTTTGGCTTCATGCACCAATGAGCAGTAGCCATAAGGATAAATACGGCACCATTTTGAAATCATCTTCCAGTTTTAATTACAGTTCTATGTTGAAAACACATTGGAGCTAACGTATGGAACTGTACCAGCCTTTAGAATACAGGCGTTCTGTTACAAACACTGGAGGAGTTTATTGCTTGGTCTGGAACGTTCCACAGCATTGAACATATCTATCTAGCATTTATTTATTTAAGATATGGTTAGGGTTAGCCTTTATTGTCCCCGGAAGGAAATTTGTATTTGCATTTGGCCCATCCTTCAATGCCACAGGAACAACCTGGATCAGCGGACTTTACCTGTGGGGTGTTTTAGGTTGATGGGAGAAACTTGAGTAAACTCACCCAGACACAGGAAATACATGCAAACTCCACACATAAAGCCCTTTAATTCTCCTCAATTCAATTATCTAATGCAAAATTGACTTTGTTGCGCTTTTAGTGATGTTCTAACATTGTTCTGTCATCAAAAATACACCTGGAGTAGCATTTAGTTTGATTCACGTTTGTTTGATGAATACTCATTTGTTTGTTTGATGCTGGCGTCATTTATCTCTTTGCATTGTGGGTATATATTTACATGTGTGTAATTGCCTCTACAGCCAGTAGATGGAGCCACAGCTAAGTCAAAATGGCGTCTCCCAATCCAGTGATAAAGTCATGTTTTTCTCTGTAAAAGCATTTTAGGGTTAGTTCTCAAACGTGTCATGTCAAACTGAAGACACTCAAGAGCAGGTTTAAAGGGAAAAAAAACAATATGAAAAATGTATAATATTTTTCCTTTAATATCATTTATGTGTCACAACAATACGATTTCAAATTCAGTTTCTTTTCTAGATAATAGACTGTAATTTTCAGTGTAAAGTAATTGTACTTAATGTGATAACCTAGCGCTGATAAAGCTCAATACCATTCTAAAACTGTTCAGGAAAGGTCACATTTTGTCCAGCCTGTGATTCATTTTATTATTTATCCTTGTATCTAGCTTCAATACTAGTTTCAGTATCAGTTAATACCTGACATTTGATACTTCAGCCCGTATCTTTACAGTGCCTTTAGGAGGTGACTAAAGTAATCTGCTTCTTCTGTAAATTTGCTCTTTATGGAAATTGTTTAACTCCACCTGTCACTCACTCAGAGCGCTGCTGAGACCCAAACCTGGTGTGGGCGGGAAAACGTGCCTTTGTTTGAGCACAGAGCTCCAGAGAAAATGTGTGAATCACTATGTGGCCATTTGGCAGATTGTCACAGGGAGGAGATCAAACAGTTCTCTCTCTTATTGGCCAGCTCTAAGTTGATAACATACTGTGGAACATTCTAGGCAAAGCAATAACCAGCAAACAGCCAACTCTTCATCAGAAAACCTAGAAACAGATGAAGGTGATGTGCATGCTGGCGTTAGAGCGGTTAACGTCACAGATAACTGAAATCCAATTAAGCATTTTTTCAGAGATTTAATTCAACGAAGCCCGGAGTTTTTGAAAATGAAACATTGCTTGATCCACAACAACTAATTCTTCCTCTGATCACTGTTCCAATTTCTAAGCCTGACACCTCGTTTGCATATCCTGCTATTGCTTTCACAAGCCAGTTTACCTCCACCTACAGAGCACAGGCGATAACAAGAAGATAGTTAGCGGAAAGAAAAGTTCTATGTTGAATTAAATGTGGGAAAAAAACAGCAAAATCCTAGAGAGAGCGCGCGGTGGCTGCGGGTGGACTTCTACCTCTGTGTGGGAGCTCATAAATGATTTGTCAGTCTAAAATCGCTGTGAAGGAAGACTTGATGTATGCTTTTTAATATTTCATAATGTGCGAATGGGAAGTGGATGAACAGGTCTTTTGCAGAGATTCAAGCAATGTACATTTAGTCAAAGTGGAGCTGGATGTGACTGGAATAATCAAGTGCTGTTTTTAAGGAGCAAAATGGACACTTCTGTGGAGAGGATTCTGACAGAGGAGAGCAATCGTGTTCGTTTATGGGGATTTATGCACGCTTGGTGCACTGGGAAGTGACAAACGGGGCTTTTTTGAGCTTCCTAAAATGCATAATTATTTCCATTACGTTTGTATAGTTGTTACATAGTGTTTATCTTTGAGGCGTGTGGTCTTATTTAGACACTTTGTTGTCTCTATCTATAACTACTGAAAAAGCTCCGTTTCAGTGCACAGTATTTTGTATCCAATTAACCTGGTCTAAGAACCTGATCTAAAAACCTCAGCTCAGGAAGCATTTTTCCCTCAAGCACAAAGTAAACACAAACTGCTTGTGTTCAGCTGACAGGGACTGACAGGGACTGACAAGCGACGGCTTTCTCAAAGGTCGGATTTTGTGGCAATTTTGACCTATTTTCAGACCGTGAACTTTTTTCCGGTTCAAAATCCGTCCATTTTCTTAAAAACAGCTTTTTAATCATCTGTTTGGCGCCGCCCCGCTCGAGCAGCTCTCTGATTGGTCAGAGCAGTCACCTGGTATGTCATTTGACGTTACTTCCGGGCTGCCTAGCCACCAGACATACCGAATTGTCCAAGATGGCGCCGCTGACGGATGCCCTGGCATTTTGGTGTTTCGGAAGTCCAACCCCCGGAAAGCTGCTGGACCAGACGGTGTCTCCCCCGCCACCCTGAGACACTGTGCGGACGAGCTGACTCCTGTCTTCACAGACATTTTTAACACCTCCCTGGAGTCATGCCATGTCCCAGCCTGCTTCAAGTCGTCCATCATCGTCCCTGTCCCCAAGAAGCCCCGGATCACTGGACTTAATGACTTCAGGCCTGTGGCGCTGACGCCTGTCGTCATGAAGTCGTTTGAGCGCCTGGTCCTGCCCCATCTCAAGTCCTTCACCTCCTCCGCCCTGGACCCACTGCAGTTCGCCTACAGAGCCAACAGATCTGTAGACGACGCCATCAACCTGGCCCTCCACTTCATCCTGCAGCATCTGGACTCCCCGGGAACCTACGCCAGGGTCCTGTTTGTGGACTTCAGCTCTGCATTCAACACCGTCCTCCTGCTCTGCTCCAGGACAAGCTCTCTCAGCTCAACGTGCCTGACTCCATCTGCCTGACTCCATCTGCAGGTGGATCACTGACTTCCTGACGGACCGGAGGCAGTGCGTGCGGCTGGGGAAGAATGTCTCAGAGACTCGGACTATCAACACAGGAACTCCACAGGGCTGTGTACTTTCTCCTCTGCTCTTCTCCCTGTACACCAACTGCTGCACCTCCAGCCACAACTCTGTAAAACTGATCAAGTTTGCAGACGACACCACCCTCATCGGACTCATCTCGGACGGCGATGAGTCTGTTTACAGGAGGGAGGTGGACCGGCTGGTGTCCTGGTGCAGCGACAACAACCTGGAGCTCAACGCCCAGAAGACAGTGGAGATGATCGTGGACTTCAGGAAAGTCTCAGCCCCCCTGCCCCCCCTTGCCCTGACAGACTCTCCCATCACCACCGTGGACTCTTTCCGCTTCCTTGGCACCACCATCACTCAGGACCTCAAGTGGGAGCCGACCATCAGCTCCATCATCAAGAAGGCTGAGAAGGTGATCGGCTGCAGCCTTCCATCTGTCCAGGACCTGTGCGTCTCCAGGACTCGGAGCAGGTCGATCACAGCTGACCCTTCTCACCCTGGACACGGACTATTTGAGCCACTCCCCTCGGGCAGGAGGCTACGGTCCATCCGGACCAGAACCTCCCGCCACAAGAACAGTTTCTTTCCCTCTGCCGTTGGACTCATGAACACTTTGTAACACCTGCCACTTTAACAATATATTATATAAGAACAATCTACTTGCACTACTCATTTGCACATTGCAACTGCCAACTGTACATTCTGTATATAGTCTATCTTAGCCTATTTTATTCTAATTTTATTTTATGCATGCCTTTTTATACATATTATATTTTATTCATTGCTTTATGTTGCACCTACGCCGAAGCAAATTCCTATGTTTGTAAAATTTCACTTACAATGGCAATAAACCGCTTTCTGATTCTTATTCTGATTTCTAAATGCGCAAGCAAGCACGGCCCATTGACTCATACAGGCGGCCATCTTGCTCACTGGGGGCCAGAGGAAAGTCTCTACTTCATCTGTCATTTGTCAATAAAGATAGATTTTGTTTTGGATTTTAATAACATGTCGGATATTTACACTTCTTGTACACTTTTTGTAGTTTTTCCTCGCCGCGAAGGAGGGTCAAAGGACAGGGGCATTCTGGGACAGTTATCTGAACTGCTTTTACCTGTGGCCCATCGAGGCAACTGTTGTTGTGATTTTGGGCATTATAAAAATAAATTGATTTGATTTGATTTGACTTCACACTGTGTCTCTGTTGTGACGTGAGTGAGAAAGAAATGAATAATCTCTGTTGTTAATATAATAATACAAAACTAATGACTAAACTAATGTTTCTGTGCCGATCTCAGAAAACAGTAGACTTTTCTGGACTTAAACTTAAGCACTGGCTAATCCTCACTTCATTTCCATGGATTTATTCTGGTCTACAGTGGTCTTGCGGCATGTTCTGTCATGTCTTAGCTTGTCTGTATGTCCCGGACAGCGGTTATAAAGCAGTTGCTCACATCAGTCGGCCCTCTGAAGTAAACTTTGTCCTGCTCTGACGCCTCCAGAGCGCCCAGCGATGACCCAGTGTGCAGCGCAAATGTGCGACGTCTTTGCAAAATCCAAATCACACGTCCAAATACTGCATCAGTGCTGATACAGCTCAACTTCTGTTGACAACGATGGATCAGGTAGAGACTTTGCTCTGGCCAATTAATGGAAGGACGCAATTTCAAGTTTGTTGTTGATTTCTGCACTTTTTTGCCTGTTTGTGATATATTCTATTTTTTGTTGCTTCAGTTCGTTGGAGCTGAAAATATTTTCATTTTTTGTCCCCAATCAAACCAGTTAAACAGAATAATAGGTGATAGAGTAGCATATAAGTTGTTGCTCCGTCATCACAGCAGCAATGAATAATCAAAATTAGGTCTGAAAACGACCGTATGGTTTTGTTAAAAAGTGTACTCATGAGGGTGTGTTCACACTGCAAGTCTCGATGCTTAATTGAGATATTTTTCCAAGCTTGTTTTTTTGGAGAGACATTTAACACTGCAAATCAAAAAGGTTTTTTCATGTGTGAAGCCAACAGCACTGAGGTGGTCTGCGCAGAAGACAGAGCTGAACAGGAGTGACTGGACTGTTAATGAGCGAGCACCATTTGTCAGACACACTTATCTTATCTTTATATGTCTTTCATTTGAATTAGGTGATATTTTAAATTTATAACTCCTTTCTCCCCAAATCCTCACTTCATTAGCACTTTCTAACTGTCTGGAGGGTGTTGTTTTGTTTAACCGTGTTTCATTCAGCCTTTTCCAGTGGGAAAAGTTGAATTTGAGCGCTCAGATGAATGTGAGCTGTGAGTTCAGACTGCAGTCACTTTGCAAAAGGTCACATTGGAATCGGATTTACGTGTGAAAGTGACCTGAGCAAAGATGAACGATTTGGTAAAAGATATAAAATGTCTAATTGTGATTTTCTGACAAGAATTCCAATTACAATCGTTCATTCAAATAACGACAAAAAATCGGAACGAACAAACTATGTATTTAACATCTTTGCACGGATCTAAACTGTTTGCCATTTTTATGCAGAACAAGATGATATTTTGTTGTTTGTGGAATAAACGATGTATTATTATGTGCCTTTGCGATTTGCTAATTACGTACATTCAAATTTCAATTTGTGTGTGTGCGTGTGTGTATCTGTGTGTGTGTGTGTGTGTGTGTGTGTGTGTGTGTGTGTGTGTGTGTGTGTGTGTGTGTGTGTGCGTGTGTGTGCGTGTGTGTGTGTGTGCGTGTGTGTGCGTGTGTGTGTGCGTGTGTATGTGTGAGTGTGTGTGTGTGCGAGTGTGTGTGTGTGTGTGTGAGTGTGTGTGTGTATGTATGTGTATGTGTGTGTGTGTCTATGTGAGTGTGTATGTATGCGTGAGTGTGTGTGTGTCTATGTGAGTGTGTGTGTGTGTATGTGTCTATGTGAGTGTGTGTGTGTGTGTGTGTGTGTGTGTGTGTGTGCGTGTGTGTGTGTGAATGTGTGTGTGTGTGTGTGTGTGTGTGTGTGTGTGTGTGTACGTGTGTATATGTGTGTGTGTGTGAGTGTGTGTGCGTGTGAGTGAGTGTGTGCGTGTCTGTGTGTGTGTATGTTCATGCTCTCTCGTCTCAGCGGGGGCCTCTGCTTTGGCCGGGCTCCTGGTGAGTGTTGGGGCCAAAATAAGCCATGTTTCCACTGGTTCTCTTTGGAGCGGATGGTTCGCTCCAAAAGTGCCTCCACAGTCTGAAGTGAGCCACACTGAGCCGTTTAAGAGATGCAAAGTGAACCGTGAGTGGTCCAGTTTCCAAAGTGGTCTGGCTGCCTTCAGCTGGAGAAACACATCTGAGCGAGATGATTGGACGAGAGAGAACACAGACTCAGGCGACAACAAGACGGCAAGAAGCAGGTAGCAACAGAAATGAATACATTCACCAAAAGCTGACTTGATGTTGTGATAAAGCGCTGTATTCCACTGATGTTAATGTATGCTGGGCCCACATGCTTAACAAACACAACTAGCACATTAGAGTCGGCTGTTTCCTGTTTATCGATGCACAGCACTCGCTTTGTGTAGCAACATAGTATTTTTCCAGTGCATAATGCATCTAACAAGGATACTTCCAAGGGAAAAAGAAACATGGTGAGAGCCAAAACATGTGAAAACTATCCTCATGCATCCTTCTGTTTGGTTTTAGTGTTTGTGGACAGAACATTTAGTAATTTTTTTGTATCTTTCTTTATTTTTTATTCTATTTCAACTTGTGTTGTATTGCGTATTTATCTTTGAAATGTTCTAATTATACTGCACAAAAATTCACGCTCTTAAACAACCCAGTATCAGCAATAAAATGTCTAATACAACAATTGCACTTCATGATCTGGTACAAAACATTCAGAAATCTGGTTTTGTCAACTGTGAATACAAAACACAGAGTGATGAAATAAAAGACTCTTAGATTAAATGATCATTCACCAAAATTTGATGCAGGTGTCATAAATAATTCTTCAATCAAATCACTTCACTGACGTGTTTGTTGTTGACTTGTTGTTGCGAGCTCAGAATGTGGGATGAGCTGCTGAGCTCAGGCTGAGTCCAAAGTGTGTCAAGAGTGACCCCTAGTGGTGCATTTCAAAAGTCTAACAAACTGAAGCTGAACCTCTGGAGTCTCCAAACACTCGACCATCTGCATCACAGTCCAGTAGAGGCTTATTTGACACTAATTGTGTACTTAATCACTTTTTATTTATTTATTTTTTTTACTCGTGTAGTATTATCTGTGAATTACAATTATTAACTTGTGACCACAATGAGAAAGTGACAAAGAGTTAAATTCATCATCATGTTTTTTTTTTTCAGAGGTCCACAGTGAATCATGTTTACTCACATTTACATTATTTTATATTTGTTTGTATTTATAGTTAATTCATTGAAATTGACAGATTGTATTGTAATATAAATATATTATTTTTATTTATTCTGTTTATTCGTTTATTTGAACTGGGACAATGCACAGTAATAAACATTGCTAAATGTGCCAGTATTAGCTATTTAAGCTACTTTCCAGCTGAAGATGTCAAAAAGCCAGCAGTGCATTTACATTTTACACAACCCAGTCACAGCACACAGAAAAACACAGAATAAGTGAATGGAATGTGTGCATTATTCTGCAGGAGACATACAACATCAATATGTGCAACACAAACATGACACAGGCAGAACAAGAACAGCACGAGAGCAGCACAGGTAGCACAAGAGCTGCACAAGAGCAGCACAGGCAGAACAAGAGCAGCACAGGCAGCACAAGAGCAGCACAAGAGCAGCACAGGCAGAACAAGAGCAGCACAGGCAGAACAAGAGCAGCACAGGCAGCACAAGAGCAGCACAGGCAGAACAAGAGCAGCACAGGCAGAACAAGAGCAGCACAGGCAGAACAAGAGCAGCACAGGCAGAACAAGAGCAGCACAGGCAGAACAAGAGCAGCACAGGCAGCACATGAGCAGCACAGGCAGAACAAGAGCAGCACGAGAGCAGCACAGGCAGAACAAGAGCAGCACAGGCAGAACAAGAGCAGCACAGGCAGAACAAGAGCAGCACAGGCAGCACGAGAGCAGCACAGGCAGAACAAGAGCAGCACGAGAGCAGCACAGGCAGAACAAGAGCAGCACAGGCAGCACAAGAGCAGCACAGGCAGAACAAGAGCAGCACAGGCAGCACGAGAGCAGCACAGGCAGAACAAGAGCAGCACAGGCAGCACGAGAGCAGCACAGGCAGCACAAGAGCAGCACAGGCAGAACAAGAGCAGCACAGGCAGCACAAGAGCAGCACAGGCAGCACGAGAGCAGCACAGGCAGAACAAGAGCAGCACAGGCAGCACGAGAGCAGCACAGGCAGAACAAGAGCAGCACAGGCAGAACAAGAGCAGCACGAGAGCAGCACAGGGAGCACGAGAGCAGCACAGGCAGAACAAGAGCAGCACGAGAGCAGCACAGGCAGAACAAGAGCAGCACAGGCAGAACAAGAGCAGCACAGGCAGAACAAGAGCAGCACAGGCAGCACGAGAGCAGCACAGGTAGCACAAGAGCAGCACAGGCAGCACGAGAGCAGCACAGGCAGAACAAGAGCAGCACGAGAGCAGCACAGGGAGCACGAGAGCAGCACAGGCAGAACAAGAGCAGCACGAGAGCAGCACAGGCAGAACAAGAGCAGCACAGGCAGAACAAGAGCGGCACAGGGAGCACAAGAGCAGCACAGGCAGAACAAGAGCAGCACAGGCAGAACAAGAGCAGCACAGGCAGCACAAGAGCAGCACAGGCAGAACAAGAGCAGCACAGGCAGAACAAGAGCAGCACAGGCAGAACAAGAGCAGCACAGGCAGAACAAGAGCAGCACAGGCAGCACAAGAGCAGCACAGGCAGAACAAGAGCAGCACGAGAGCAGCACAGGCAGAACAAGAGCAGCACAGGCAGAACAAGAGCAGCACAGGCAGCACAGCACAGGCAGCAGCACAAGAGCAGCACAGGCAGAGAGCAGCAGGCAAGAGCAGCACAGGCAGAACAAGAGCAGCACAGGCAGCACAAGAGCAGCACAGGCAGAACAAGAGCAGCACAGGCAGAACAAGAGCAGCACAGGCAGAACAAGAGCAGCACAGGCAGAACAAGAGCAGCACGAGAGCAGCACAGGCAGAACAAGAGCGGCACAGGGAGCACAAGAGCAGCACAGGCAGAACAAGAGCAGCACAGGCAGAACAAGAGCAGCACAGGCAGCACAAGAGCAGCACAGGGAGCACGAGCAGCACAGGCAGAACAAGAGCAGCACAGGCAGAACAAGAGCAGCACGAGAGCAGCACAGGCAGAACAAGAGCAGCACAGGCAGAACAAGAGCAGCACAGGCAGAACAAGAGCAGCACGAGAGCAGCACAGGCAGAACAAGAGCAGCACAGGCAGAACAAGAGCAGCACGAGAGCAGCAATGGCAGAACAAGAGCAGCACAGGCAGAACAAGAGCAGCACAGGCAGAACAAGAGCAGCACAGGCAGAACAAGAGCAGCACAGGTAGCACAAGAGCAGCACAGGCAGCACGAGAGCAGCACAGGCAGAACAAGAGCAGCACGAGAGCAGCACAGGGAGCACGAGAGCAGCACAGGCAGAACAAGAGCAGCACAGGCAGAACAAGAGCAGCACGAGAGCAGCACAGGCAGAACAAGAGCAGCACAGGCAGAACAAGAGCAGCACAGGCAGAACAAGAGCAGCACAGGCAGCACGAGAGCAGCACAGGTAGCACAAGAGCAGCACAGGCAGCACGAGAGCAGCACAGGCAGAACAAGAGCAGCACGAGAGCAGCACAGGCAGAACAAGAGCAGCACGAGAGCAGCACAGGGAGCACGAGAGCAGCACAGGCAGAACAAGAGCAGCACGAGAGCAGCACAGGCAGAACAAGAGCAGCACAGGCAGCACATGAGCAGCACAGGCAGAACAAGAGCAGCACAGGCAGCACAAGAGCAGCACTGGCAGAACAAGAGCAGCACAGGCAGCACAAGAGCAGCACTGGCAGAACAAGAGCAGCACGAGAGCAGCACAGGCAGAACAAGAGCAGCACAGGCAGCACAAGAGCAGCACAGGCAGAACAAGAGCAGCACAGGCAGCACGAGCAGCACAGGCAGAACAAGAGCAGCACAGGCAGAACAAGAGCAGCACGAGAGCAGCACAGGGAGCACGAGAGCAGCACAGGCAGAACAAGAGCAGCACGAGAGCAGCACAGGCAGAACAAGAGCAGCACGAGAGCAGCACAGGCAGAACAAGAGCGGCACAGGGAGCACAAGAGCAGCACAGGCAGAACAAGAGCAGCACAGGCAGCACAAGGGGAAGATGGGAGTGAAGAGGGAGGGGAGTCATCATTCTGATTCTCACAGTGATTACAGGCTTGATTTTGAAGTAACCACTCTTTCAACATATTTTAAGTGCTGTGTATGTGGGGCGCAATTTTATTCCAAAACTGAACGGCTCGTACTGAAAAAGCTGATTGGCTGAAGGCACTTTTTTCAGGGACACAAATAAATAGTTGGAGGATGCAGATCTGGTGTGTCTGCTACTGTGACTAAAGAAAGTGATGGTGGAGCCGGTCCATGTAAGATCTTAAAAGCCAGGTTTTAAAGTTAGGTTAACAGTTTATATTTAACTGAAGTACTGCGGTGAGAATGGAGGAAAGGTTCCATGTCTTTGACTGTTAGAGCCTGTTTGCTCACAGACGTCTTACCGCCCTGGGACCAGCTGGTCACACAACAGGTCAAATGTGGCATTATCGCGGGTCAAAAGTATCAAAACCAGATACCAGTATGGAGTCAGTGCCTGTTCTGGTGAGGTTTAGTCTAGTTTAATTTAAGCTCAGAGTGCTTTTCACAAATATTATGCAAAATTGACTGTGTTGAGCTTTTCTCCATGTTCTAACATTGTTCCAAAAACACACCTGGAGTAGCCTTTAGTTTGATTCACGTTTGTTTGATGAATCCTCGACTGTAAACCCTCTCTGTCCAAAACTGTGTTCTGAACTCCTTCATGTGTGACGTAGAAGATGCTGACGTCACTTATCCCAGAATCCTTTGCTGTTTTATATGGCTGTAGTCCTTTAGTCCTTTAGTCGTTTAGTCGGTCAATGGCATCTTAGTCGACCAAGACTGTTATTAGTCGACTAACCGTTTTATTTATATTCAATTTAAGGATGCATCGATCCAGCTTCTTCAGATCCGATACTGATTTCATTACATGGGCTTTATGTATCTGCTGATGCCAGATATCAACCGATACCTCTACAGAGACTGAAAATAGCATTTATTGTCTTAAAACAAGAATAACATATGATAAAACTCATCCAAATGGGTTGTGAAACTATTCTTTATCCTTCAACTAACGACAGAACAGCTTTATGTAAAAGACCTCATGAGATGGACCCACAAGGGCCTGGAAATAAATCAGTTTAAAAGCCCAACCAGCTATTCTGAAGGCGATATCTGATTCAACAAATGTTTCCGTATCAACACCGATATTTTATACGAGCATCGGTATCGGTGCATCCCTAATTGAATTATTACAGGGGTGTCCAAACTTTTTCCATCGAGGGCCACATATTGAAATATAGACCAAGCGGAGGGCCACAAATCAATCGCGAATCGTTAAAAAAAGCTGCATTTATCTGATGTTTTAAGCTCCACCACATCTACATTCAGTCTCAGTGCCTTAATATCAGGTCTGTATTGCACCAAAATGTTAGTTATTTAGGTTGGAATTGTAGAAAATCTGAAATGTGCTGTAAATAGTACATATCAGGACAGTGTGGGCCAGTTCACCAGGAAGTCTAAGGGCCAAGAAAAATTGGTCTGAGGGCCACATTTGGCCCCCGGGCCTTAGTTTGGACGTGCCTGAATTATTATGAAATGATTTATATGGCAAAAACGAGAAGATATGAAATTAAGCTGAAGACAACTCGTCTGCAGCTGTTGTTCTTTTGAGTGCAGTTTGGTTTAGATAAATAGAAATACTTTACAATTTTGATATATTTTTGGCACAAGCTCTTATAGTCGATTAATCGGTCGACAGGATTGGTCTTTAGTCGACCACAGCCCTTCTTTTTTAAGTCCTTAGATCATGGTCAGACTCTGAGCATTTCTTTGTCTAATCACGACAACTACAACTTCATCAGATCCACTCTTTACTGCAGTGCATTGTGGGTATATGTTGCGGCGGGCTCATAACTCGCCACTCATCTCAGTCTTCAACACGTGTAGAAAAGCAGGAACGCGCGATGGACTAAACCTGCTCAGTGGGAGGATTTCCAGTGTGAGTGTGGCGGATGTGAGGAGGCTCTATCCCTGTCCCTGTCCCGGGCGAGCGCGGCCTAAGCCTGTTAGAGTGATTGTGTGTGCTCAGGTGGAACGGCGGCCACAGCTCCGTGCATCATCATTCATATTTACGCTGACTTAATGTAACAATCAGGTTTGTTTGGCTGAACTGGAGCTGAACCCTGAGTCAGCTGCTTTGGGGATCACTCTCACAAACACTTTGTTGGTGACGCTGCGTGTGCGGGTCCGTGTGGAAGCTTATGGAGGGTAAACTGTCCAATGTGCACTTACATTTTTATAACGTTTTTGTATTTGTGTAAACTAGATCTGACTGAAAATCTTTCGAAAAATTCAAACTTTGCCTAATTTTTTAAAGTTAAAGCTTGAATAAATTAGTTTTAGAATTAGATGTCAACAAATGCTTCAGTGTGAGCCGTCAAAAGCTTGTTGAGTCCCAGATTGTACAGTTTGGTGTGGGATCTACTTTAAGGCTTCACTCAGGCTGGCTCTGTGGGAGAAAAATGCACTTAGAGAAAAGTGCCTTTGAAGTTACAATGTCCCAGAACAGGGGATTCAACTGAAGGCTCGCGGGCCAAATCAGGCCCTCCCAGGGATATGACAACACATCGTCTAAAAATATAGAAATATCTTGTTATTGGTTTAGCCCTGGTTTGGTCCTGGTTTAGTCCTGGTTTAGAGCTATTTAGACCTGGTTTAGTCACGGTTTAAACCTGGTCTGGTTTAGTCCTGGTTTAGACCTGGTTTAGACCTGGTTTAGACCTGTTTAGTCCTGGTTTAGACCTGGTTTAGACTGGTTTAGTCCTGGTTTAGACCTGTTTAGTCCTGGTTTAGAACTGTTTGGACCTGGTTTAGACCTGTTTGGATCTGGTTTAGACCTGTTTGGACCTGGTTTAGTCCTGGTTTAGTCCTGGTTTAGACCTGTTTGGACCTGGTTTAGTCCTGGTTTAGACCTGGTTTAGACCTGTTTGGACCTGGTTTAGTCCTGGTTTAGACCTGTTTGGACCTGGTTTAGTCCTGGTTTAGACCTGTTTGGACCTGGTTTAGTCCTGGTTTAGACCTGTTTGGACCTGGTTTAGTCCTGGTTTAGTCCTGGTTTAGACCTGTTTGGACCTGGTTTAGTCCTGGTTTAGTCCTGGTTTAGACCTGTTTGGACCTGGTTTAGTCCTGGTTTAGACCTGTTTGGACCTGGTTTAGCCCTGATTTAGTCCTGGTTTAGACCTGTTTGGACCTGGTTTAGTCCTGGTTTAGACCTGTTTGGACCTGGTTTAGTCCTGGTTTAGACCTGGTTTAGACCTGTTTGGACCTGGTTTAGTCCTGGTTTAGTCCTGGTTAAGACCTGTTTAGACCTGGTTTAGTCCTGGTTTAGTCCTGGTTTAGACCTGGTTTAGACCTGTTTGGACCTGGTTTAGTAAGGGTTTAGTCCTGGTTCAATTCTGCCGATGTTGTTAAAGCCTTTCGTATGATTTTTTTTGTTTTTTTTTCATATTACAAAAGTGTTGGACATGTTTCTGGCCTCGAGGACAAAACCATCCAAAAAATCTGGCCCTCTGTAAAATAAAGTTGAACAGCCCTGTCCCAGAGAACTCTATGGATGAAGTGGATTCTGTGAAGAATAAAACATCACACTGGAGCAGACTGGGCTATTATGCTGTTTCCACAAAGAAAGTCAGAAATGTTCAGAGGGAAAACTGAAAAAAAGTGTTCAGTGGTTCAGTCCTGTGCATACTGTTGTTGTTGTTGTGTCCTTGGGCAAGACACTTCACCCACCCTGCTCATGTTTGTGTTTGGCTTTTATCCCTTTACTCTGCGACGCCCGAGGCACAAAGCGTCAATCACAACAAACTCCCTCCTCGTGCATTGGAAGTCTTTACTCGTAGCGCGGCGCTGCTAGCTTAGCCCTCCCCTTTAGCACTTTCCGCCGTTCTCCAGGTAACGCCGCGTCAATATCACAGCCCGACCGTCCTGACGAGTTCGGAAAAGCCACGAGAGCGCACAAAGGTCAAAGCCGGCACTGAGCTCCAGCTACAGATGTCCAAAGAAGCGGATCTTGTGAAGGCGCTAGCGTAGCCTGAGGAGTAAACACACGTCCACATGCAGCCTGAGCCCGTGTGTGTGGTGCGTTCAGGGTGCGTCAGCTCACCCCGGCGCCGCTCCAGGGCTGGTGTGAGGGGAGCGTGTAGAGGATAGGTCGGATTGGAGTGACTTTAGCCGCCTTGTTCTCCGTGGATTTGTCCTCCGGATTTTGTGGATATTTCAGATAAAGCTGTGAAGATACGCTGCAGACTGGATAGGATTTGGAGTAGAAAGAGCTTCCGTCTGTGCAGGGCCAGTGGGGAAAAGGGTTAGTTTTGTTTAGGTCCTGTACCTAGGGCTAGGATCATGGATGTATTAAAAGAACTGGATAAGGTACGCCCCCTCTGTCTGTGGTCCCAGATTGATTAGTGGCCGTGCGAGGTACTGCAGCCTCTTGGAACCAGCCTTTTTCTAAAATTGCACATTATAATTGCAGACAGTACTGAATTATTATCTGTATTTAAATAAAATAGAAGGAAATGTTCTTTTCTACCGTTTCTAAAATCACCGAAATTACCGTTTTTATATGAAGTGGGGGATTGTCGTGACGTGGCGCCCTAAAGCAAAGATGGCAGCCATCGTTTCAGGAAGTAAAACAAAGATGGCAGCCATCGTATCAGGAAGTAAAACAAAGATGTCAGCCTTTGTATCAGGAAGTAAATGCGGAAGTAAGAAACTTTTTTGGGGTCATGCGCCAATGAGCTCACTCCATAGGGATAAACAGGGCGGCCATCTTGGATTCATCTTCCAGGTTTTATTATAGTTCTATGGCTAGGATGTGGTGATAAAAATGGAATCGTGAGCTGGTCCCTGTGACAATCTGCTATTTTTGTGAAATTGTCGTATCGTGATTGACTGTTTGTCTCTTTGATGCAGCACTTTAGTTGTTTAGCCTCTGAAGCCTCTGAGCAGATGACTTTATTTACCTCTTAAAGGCCAGAGCTGCACAATTAAACCAAATCTACACAATATCGTAATTTTATTTGATGCAATTAGCAAATCACAAAGGCTTTAGTTGGATTTGTTGTACAAATATGTTCAGAGACAAAAGTGCGACCAAAAGAGATAAAAATGCTTACAAAAGCAACAAAAACAACTTTTCAAACAACAAACGCGACTCAACGCACCAATACGTGACTAAAAACATCAAAAACGCAACTGAAACTGATAAAGACGTGACATAAAGTGACAAAGACGCTTTTTAATATGACAAACACAACTGAATGAGACAAAACTGTGACTAAAAGCAAGAAAATTGTGTTTAAAATGTGAATTTTAACAAAATCCTATTATTAAAACATAAATCACAAATCTAATCTTAATCACAGTGGTCAAATTATTATTTTTTTTTTTTCCATAATCGTGCAGCTCTATTAGAGGCAACAATAATATAAAGTGACCTTCACTATGTAGTGAAAAACCGTGATAAGAATGTTTTGCCATATCGCACAGGCCTAGTTTCACCTTTTCTTCTGTTCTTAAACATGAAAATCAGGTCCAGTTCATTTTAGGTCCTAAAACATTGCTCAGTGATGTATTCTGAGCGTCCTTATTCCCCAGGTCACCCTTGAAAAAGAGGTTTCGATCTCAATGGGTTCTTACCAGGTTAAATAAAGGTAAATAAATAAATTCATGATCATGAGTTTATAAGCACTTTTACCATCACAGTAAAGCTAACAAATATTAGCATGCTAACAGCTTGAAAAAAAAGTTCCATAAGTAGATGCAGACAGCACACAACAGTTTGATTTTGCTCCTCAGAACTGCTTTTACAACATATCTGTGCTGGGCCTAAACACATGGACCTACCATGAGGCTACAGGCCACCACTGTGTTGGGCCCCAAACCAGAAGGGGGCCTTAATAAGATCCTGATCATCACAGACGCAAGGAAACTGTTGATATTTTCTCAATACCACAGTAAAGTAGTGCAGTGTACTTTTAAACAAGAGAAAGACCAACAAAATAGTCTGAGATTGTCATATGTCACTACATATACAGCTAAATACTACATGAAATATAACATTATAAAATTAACAAATGAGGACTATGTATTTAAATCAGCTGGAACATGTGTTAAATGCACCAACAAATGAGAAATATGGTCTTATTTCTTAGATATTCTGTTTAAAGCTGTTTAGAACATAAGCTATTGCACATATCAATTTGAATTTTACAATGGTTAATGTATGAACATGTCCAGCTAAACATTAAAAAACAAACAAAACCAGAAAAAACAAAAGCTTTTTTCAAGAAAAACTGAAGAGACATGACAGAAAAGTTATAGAAAAGGGCCTGGACTTGCCTTGGACCTCCAAATTCCTTGGTCCGCCACTGGCAGAACGGATTTCACTTTATCACGTGTTTTACATCAGTCAAGTGGAGGTTTGGGAAGAAAAAAAGTTCCTTCCTCCTTTTGCGGTTTGAAAATCAGGCACCGCATCTTTAAGTGGTGGAAAGTAACAAAGTACAAAAGTAAAAGTAGCTTACTGTGCTGTAAGTATATGTACTTAAAGTGCCCATGAGGTTGGACTATTCATTTAACTAAAATGCAGTTAAGATAAATATGTTTCAAATTCTGACAAAATCTTTACAAATTTCACCCCAGATTAGCTTTTTTTCTTTAGTTGTTTAATTTTACTTCCTGGTTGTAAATAATGACATCACAATAGGAAATTACCATAGCAACCATCCTGTACAGTGCACCAAAACTCCTCTAATGTCACAGATTTGTTTTATTTGACAAATAAAAATACATGTGGACACCTTTATTTTGTTGAATCAATGTTTAAAGGGTCAAAAAAGTAGTTTCTTTTATGCATAACCTTTGTCTCCCCAGTGTGATGTCATCTGTTTGTTTACTTCCTGTCATTTTCAACATAGCTTTACCTTTTTTACCTCCACAAACAGTGACCTGATTGGTGTAAAACTATAATTTATATTTACAAGAGGTATTCATACACTGAATAGAGTCCAAATGAGAAAATCCTAAAAACTCATACAAAAAAGTCATACGCACTTTAAAGTACATTTTGCAGTGGATACTTTTTACTGTTACTCTACTACATTTTGGAAAAGAATTAAAGAGTAAAATGTACTTTTTAAATAATTTGAGACTGTTTGAAGTGGCTGAGGTTTATTTTACATGTTGTAGTATGTTAATCGTGGCATCTTTGAGTTTTGAACATCAGAAAAATATATACACAACATAACATTTACTTCAAATGTTAAGAAACAGATTCAGTTGCTTCAGCTGAATCTGAATCATCAGAATTCTTTGTCAGGTTCATTACATTTGACAATCTATGTGAAATATTTAAACTTTTTCACTCTGAAAGTATTTTTAAACGTGTAATTCCATACTTTGATGACACTCATAACTTAATTGGTTGTTTGCCCCTCTGGCTCTACAGAAATAACTAAACTGAGTACTTCTACAGTTTTAAGTCAGCTCACTTGAACCCTTTTGTTTGTGTCTGTGCAGCTGCAGTCGGACCAGGACCGGGGCGACGGAGCGGTCAAGTACGTTCTGTCTGGAGAGGGAGCGGGCACCATCTTTGTCCTGGACGAGAACAACGGAGACCTGCACGCCACGCGCCGCCTGGACCGAGAGGAGAAGTCCTTCTACGTCCTGCGGGCCACCGTAGTCAACAAGCGCTCGGGCCTCAAGCTGGAGCCGGAGACCGAGTTTGTCATCAAGCTGCACGACATCAACGACAACGAGCCCACCTTCAGCAAAGAGGTGTACACAGGCAGCGTGCCGGAGCGGGCCGAGATTGGTAGGTTTCAGTCATGAAAAGAGCACTTAGAACACTGTGTGCTGGGTCTGCAGTACTACAACCAAAAAGTGTGGCTACACAACTGTATGATCATTTTAAACTAGGGCCCAACCAATTTAGCAGTTTGCCAATTAATCAAGCAGCACTGAAGTATGGCGTGACATGGGTCAACATGTCACCATTTTGTGCTGATGTTTAGGTTATTGGAAGTTTCAGCCACAAACACATTTGACTTCAGATCCACTCACATGGACAAGCCAAACTTTAAAATCCAGAACCTCCAGAATTCACTGACTTTATGTCCCAGTCCATCCATTTGATTGTTGCATTAAATACTAAGCATCTTTAGCAAAAGCTGATGGAGAGAGCCTGGGTCAAAGTTCAGGGGTTCCCAGCAAACAGAGAACGTTAGGATGTGGTTCTCTAAACGTTCGTTTATAAGTAACTAAAGACTAACACAAAACTAAAAAAAATATTTTGAAAAATGAAACACAAATGTAATTGCAATAGTGTGTAAAAACAACCTTTAAAGGACACACATTCTGCAGTTTTTGTATTCTTCTTGTGTTTTAAACCTGCTCTGTTTTGACGTCACAAATCTGTGAAATTGTACAGTGAGTGTTTTTGTGAGGCTCAGAGAAGGAGCAGGGAAGTCAACAGGATACGTGGAACAAGGTGAATGACTGACCACAACTCCAGCTGCTTGTTTTTGTTTTAAATAAGGGAACAATGTTTAACATGGGTCAAATGCACAGTATGTGTCCTTTAACACGACAGATTCTAATCCAACGTGTAGAGCAGTGTTTCCCAACCAGGGGTACGGGGACCCCAAGGGGTACGCGAACAAATACCAGGGGGGTACTTAGAATGGTTTCAGGTTTTAAAAGAAGATGAAATGTACTTTTGTCTGAATAAAAAAGTGCCATTAGTTGTAAATTTAGCATTTTGGAGTATCTTAGACCATAAATGTAATTAAAACAGAAAAATAATAGAAATAAGTGACAATACGTGACTAGTAAACCCATTTATTTGCCTGAAACTCAAGCTAAGGGGTACTCTGAGTGAGAGACAAAGCTTTGGGGGTACTCCAAACAAAAAAAGTTGGGAACCACTGGTGTAGAGGACCCATTCATTATTCAGCTCACTCCACAGCTGTGCACTCAGCTCTGACTCTCTCACTAAACTATGTCCTCTGTGTGGGTTTCCCAGGCACGTCGGTGATCCAGGTCACAGCCACAGATGCAGACGACAGCATGTACGGCAACAGCGCCAAACTGGTGTACAGCATCAGCCAGGGACACCCGTACTTCTCCGTGGACCCCAACACCGGTGAGGAACAGCTCTGTCCAGCGAGAAAGAAGCACACACTTTGTAACTTATAGATGGAGGGTCTGTTACCTGCCCATCTCATACACATGTCATTGCTTCACCTAAATGTTCCACACTATGGCATTAACCACCACAGGTTTTTTCCTTCAACTGGACCCAAAACAAGGCAGTGTTGAAATGGTTTTGATAACACTTTAAATAAGTGTACTGTTGTGTTGTGTGTCTGAGACTCCAGGAACATTAACCCATTAAACTCTTGATTTGAAAAACTGAATTCAACCCAAGGCAGAACTAAGACAGGTCCAGACCAGGTCTAAACTTCTGTAAAGCAATCAAAAAAACGACCAAGCAGATTAAAACAATATTCAAAGAAACTCAAAATGAAGCAGTGATCACCTTGTTTCAGGAGCATCACATGTTACTCGTGTGTTATGTCATGTTATGTGTCATGTTAGCTTACACACAGAGTTAGCGTTAGCCTCATTTCCTCCTGTCCAGGTTCTATTGACCCATAGCACTACATTTTTACACCAGTGACATTGAAACAGGCAGGTGTTTACCCTCCACCAGAAAAGGTACGGAGTCTATCTAGTTTAATATCTAGCTTATCTAGCTTTCTATCAAACTTTGATTATTCAAATATATTGTAATGTCTCTGGACTTCCCTCCTCGTCAGCTCTGATCTGTGCAGAGGAGCATCGCTGGAGTCCTAATCTAAAATGTCATTTGTTCCTGAATATCGTGCCCACTGGGAACTCCTACTTAATGATTAAACTCCAGATCTCATTTAAAAAACTCTTATCATTCTGTCTGATTTTTCCTAAACGTCTGATTAACATGAGCCCCATTCAAACTGAAGCACTTTCTGGACCTTTGGAGTCGAGACAAATGTCTGTCTCTTTGTGAAGCTGAGGCTCTGCAGTTTCAGCCTCTGATCTCTGATTCACTCTAATTATAAGTGCCACAAGCTCTGCTCAGAGGAACCTCATTATAACTGGGAGTAAAGCTAGGTTAGGTCTGACAGACAGTCGACTGAGACTTTGTAGGATTTGACAATTCTTATTTCAAAGCCAAAGCCAGTATCACTAAAATATGATTTAGGGACTTGTAATAAAGTTTTGAAAAAAGCATAAGGCTGCAAATTATATCGAATCGAATCGAAATCGCAATTTGATGATCACAATAAGCAACAATCCCACAGGGGCGTTCCATTTACACATTTATTCTTAATTATGCTAAACGTTTGATGTTTTTGCTGAATAAATTGTAATAAAGTAAACTAAAGTAGAAACTCCAAGTGCAATTCTCTTACATTTAATCTAATTTTTCAGCACAAACCTGATTCTGATCCTGATTCATCGCAGAAAGGTTCCTCCAGGCAGATGAGGAACAGTTCATCTAATATAGAGAGAGTTCATTCAGGCAAATGAGTAGCAGTTCATCTAATGTAGAGAGAGTTCATTCAGGCAGATGAGGAGCAGTTCATCCAGTGTAGAGAGAGCTGCAGATGAGAAACAGTTCATCTAGTGTAGAGAAAGTTCATTCAGGCAGATGAGGAACAGTCCATCTAGTGTAGAGAGAGTTGCAGATGAGAAACAGTTCATCTAGTGTAGAGAAAGTTCATTCAGGCAGATGAGGAACAGTCCATCTAGTGTAGAGAGTTTATTCAGGCAGAAAAGGAACAGTTCATCCAGTGTAGAGAGAGTTCTTCCAAGCAGTTGAGGAGCAGTTCATCTAGTGTAAAGAGAGTTCATTCAGGCAGATGAGGAACAGTTCATCTAGTGTAGAGAGAGTTCATTGAGGCTGATGAGGAACAGTTCATCTAGTGTAGAGAAAGTTCCTCCAAGCAGATGAGGAGCAAGTTCATCTAGTGTACAGAGAGTTCCTCCAGACAGATGAGGAGCCGTTCATCTAGTGTAGAGAGAGTTCATTCAGGCAGATGAGGAATAGTTCATCAATGTTTAATGTTTTTGTTGAATATAACGTAATAAACCAAACTAAACTAGAAACTCCAGGTGCAATTCCTATAAAAGTGTCTTAAAATTCAGTTACATTTAATCTTATTTTTGAGCACAAACTGATCCTGATTCATCGCAGAGAGGTTGAGTCTACACAAAATAAGTGGGTTCCAGCTTTCCCTCCATGTTTCACACGCCCAGGAGCTCGATAGTTGTCTTTTATCAGATGGAACGTCATCCCACAGCTGCTCCTTCTCCAATCTGCAGCCAACACAAAAACCTGTCAACTACCAAACACATTTAACCCTTTGGCCCGGATTGTCGCACAAGACTATAGCTGGAGCAGTAAAGGAGATGGAGATTGGTGCCATTTGTATAATCTGCTTTACTCATCTGTGGACAAGTGCTTTGGGATTAAAAGACGCTGGATTACTGACAGTGATGGAGTCTAAAGCTGAGATACGTTCACTGTAAAGCTGTGATTGTGGTCCATTCATACTTAGCCAAATGTCTGCATGCAAAGTGTGCTGTCAAATGGTTTTATTGTAGCATCTGTAATGTTCATATTTTTATCAACTTCAGCTCCACCAAGATGGACCTACCATACCTCGTTTTAAAGGAAAAACATTCAGCATTTTTCATACTGTTATTAACCTTTAAACATGCTCTTGAGGACCTTTAATTTGGCACGTCATGTTTTAGAAAAAAACAGTTTGCCTTGGCAGTTCATCTAGGGAGAGAGAGTTCATCCAGGCAGATAAGGAACAATTCATTTAGTGTAGAGAGAGTTCATTCAGGCAGATGAGGAACAGTTCATTTAGTGTAGAGAGAGTTCTTCCAGGCAAATGAAGAACAGTTCATCTAGTGTAGAGAGAGTTCATTCAGGCAGATGAGGAACAGTTCATTTAGTGTAGAGAGTTCCTCCAGGCAAATGAAGAAAAGTTCATCTAGTGTAGAGAGAGTTTCTCCAGGCAAATGATGAGGAGTTCATCTAGTGAGAGAGAGTTCCTCCAGGCAGATGAGGAACAGTTTATCTAGCGTAGAGAGCGTTCCTCCTGATAGATAAAGAACAGTTCATCTACTGTAGAGAGAGTTCCTCCAGGCAGATGAGGAGCAGCAGACACACATCGATGTTTGATTGTTGTCATAAGTGCAGAGTTAGCAAAAACTTATGGAGACAGCCCGGGTTACTGTATAAAGTTAGAAATGATCCATATTTAACATATTTAGCATCTTTTACTTTAAGTTTTTACTTTAAACAGCGTGCCCTGGGAGTTTGGGATATGTTGACGGCAGGAGCTCGACACAGGCTTCATGTTTGTCTGTCTCTAAAAGCGGTTGTTGCGTTTTGTGTTTGCAGGAGTGATCCGCACAGCTCTGGGCCCCGGGGACATGGACCGTGAGCAGAGGGAGCACTACCAGGTGGTCATCGAGGCCAAAGACATGGCGGGACAGAGAGGAGGCCTGACCGGGAGCACCATCGTCAACATCAGCCTGACCGACGTCAACGACAACCCGCCGCGCTTCACCCAGAGTAAGAGCACAGGCAGGACAGCCGCTGAGCATGGAAGCCCGTTTCTGCCAAGGAATTAAAAATAAAAGCCTCACAGGAAGTCATAGTTTCGAGTTTAAAAGTCATAATTTCGATTTTTAAAGTAATAATTAGGAGCTTAAAAGTCATAACTTCGAGTATACCTGAAAAAGATAAGACAATAAGTGCCCCCTCCCAATGATGAGGTCCCATTAACCCTGTGAAACCACACAAACATCACTCCAGCGTATTTACACTAAACTAAACAGTGTTTCAGAAGCAGCTACATTTGCAGCAGATAAGGTGCTTCTCTGGGTCAAAAAGTTGTTGGGAAAAAGTAAAAAGGTTCTTTTTCAGGCAGATTTTGAAGCCAGATTTTCTCTTGAAAGTTCTGCAGTGTCTGAACATTGTCAGCTCTTTGTGACTTCAGTCCCTCCCCTATTTATCTGGCTGTTTAACTTGGCTCTGTCGTAATAAATTCTGTCATGTGTAGGGAAATAAACAAAAGCTAGCTTGCCCCAACAAAGCAACGTAAGCATGATGGGGATTTGACTCTGACGATGATTTATGGACTTAAAAACAGCACAGACTTCTGGATCTCTACCTTTGACGTAACACATGTGAAACTGTAAAGCGAGTGTTTTTGTGAGGCTCAAAGAAAGAGCAGAGAAGAGAAGCTCATAAACAGGATTCTATTTTGTTTTTGATGAGGCACATTCTTCTAACACGGTTAAAAGAGAGAAAAAGTAGCATATAATGTGTCCTTTAAAGGTCTGTTTTGGAGTTGTCTCTTCCTCTGCCTTCAAGAGTCAAGAATTGGATGTATTTATCAGGCGTAGTTTTTACAGCAGATGCCCTTCCTAACTGACCCCTGTCTTCCATCCAAGTCAAACAACTTGACAAAATAAAGTTGTCCATCATAAATGTCTAGTTCATGCAAAGACTTAAGGAAACATCATTTTCAAAGTTAAGTGAGGCGAGTAGTTTCATAAACTCTCCCAAAGCCTTCTTAATGAATTAAACCTAATGAAATGTTAATCTGCAGAACAGAGTAAACATAGGCTTTGAACACAACTCGGGGGTCGGGAAAAGGGATTTTCAAAGAACTTTCAGAAGTGTTTTATTGGCATTTTAAGTTGAACAGTTTATAGTCATATCTGGAGAACAAGTAAAAGTTACTCTCCATCATTATTTGTGTTGTTGTTGCCCTTTAAACCTGCTCTTGTCCCTTTACTTTGGCATTATTGGCATTTATATTTCTTTGGCATAAAGTAAAAATGTTATGCATTTTTCATATTGTTTTCAACCTTTAAACCTGCTCTGAGTGTCTTCAGTTTGACATGTCACGGTTTAGAACTAAAAATATAATGCTTTTACAGAGAAAAACATGACTTTATCACTGTGTTGGGAGATACCATTTTGACTTAGCTGTGGCTCCATCTATTGGCTGTAGAGGCAATTACACACATGTAAATAGATACCTACATTGCATTGGATTAAAGAGTGGATCTGACGAAGTTGTAGTTATCGCGATTAGACGGAAGAAATGTCTGACCATGATTTAAGGGCTTAAAACAGCAAAGGATTCTGGGATAAATGACATCAGCATCATCTACGTCACACATGAAGGAGTTCAGGGCACAGTGTTGGACAGAGAGGGTTTACAATCAATCAATCAATCAATCAAACAAACGTGAATCAAATGCTACTCCAGGGATATTTATGATGACGGAACAATGTTAGAACATGGAAAAAAGTTGAGTTGGAATCTGGCTCTGACAATTTGCCTCAATTTGTCCTCATCCCCATCCCCATTTCACTCTGTACTTTCCTGTTCAATAAAATCCTACAAAAAAAAAAGTGCATGAATGACGCAAAATACAACTCCAGGTATGTTTTTCATGAGGAAATGTGTTGCTGGTGAAAGCTCAATTAATTAAGTGCATAATATGTGTCATTTAACTTACTCCAAATAAGTGTATTTCAATTAATTCCTGCATGTTTGAGTAATCCCATACTGTCCTGCATTTCAAACTCGAGTGAGAAGTGAAATAAATGCAGAAAAAGCTGAGGATAAAGCAGAAGTAGTTTCTGGTTTACACTGGCTTTAGCCACGTCTCACAGACACAAACTTGGAATTACTAAGAATTATGAAGCTTTAGTAGAAAAAGGTCCAGACATCCTGTGGTTTTTGTCAGCATATATCATTTACTGAGGTTAGAAAAGCTAATCCCGACACATACGGGCAATAAACAAAACATTTCTAAATATTTAACGTCAAGTTTAACCCATAAAATGATTGTGTTACATATAAAACCGATGAACACTTTAAACAGATCACAACTTGGCTCTCGTCAGCGTGCCGTGTGGCTCCTGACTGCAGTGTTTACCGCTGAGAGGATTACCAAGTGAATAATAATGTGTGTAAATTGTGCTTGTAGTTCCATGGAAAGCGAGTGTGGTGGAGCTGATAATGTGAAACCAACAAACAGATTTAGCCCTTACACGGCGGCTGCATGCTCTGCTGAGTCACCACCCGGGCGCCACTGGTTCGCCATCACCCGCTTGTCTCCATGGAGATAGATACCTTTAATGGCATACTGTGAAACATTCCAGACAAAGCACAGTGCATCTTTAAACAATACTTGGTCAAACATCTTTATCGACGATATAAATGACTCTAGATTAAATACTTAACAATGGTACCAATATTTGACTTGTTTAAAGGTGCTTTATCATTTATTTTTCACGTAAGAAAGTAAAATCAGTTCTGCCTGAGCACAGATATGTTGTAAAAGCATCTGTTCGGGTCAAAATGATACCCCTGTGTGCTGTTTGTGTGCAAATATAGAACATAGAACCTTTAAGGCAAGACACTACAGGTGAATAGGAAATATATTACATTTAAAGATATCAATTGTAAACTTCTCCTGTAGTTTATTCACATAAATGTAAGAAAAAAATGTATTACAAGTTTTTCATCATGTCATGTTTTCATGTAGAAATAAGGCACTTTATGTGGTAAAAAACGGACAAAATTACACATATTTGGGACAATTAAATCTGAAACATGGACAGAAGCAGGTTTAAATTTCTTGATTCACTTTGTACAAATATTAGTTGCAAAACAAATTTACAGAGATGATTTTGGATTTCTTATTTAGTTTTTAAATAAATCAGATTTGACTGAAAATTGTCCTAAAAAATTTCCCCTCATTTTTTTTTTAAACTTAAAACTTCAATAAATCTGTTTTAGAATAAGATATAAAAATCCCTCTGTACGTTTTCATCAAAATAAAACATCTTTAAGAGCAGATTGGACAAGTTATGTTGTTTCCACATGAACGCCGATATGTTGAGAGAACAAACAAAATTTGACAACAAAAATTGAAAAAAAAAAAATGTTTTGCTTGTAATGTCGCTTTAAGGATATTTAATTTGCATCCAGTTGTTATAATTTTGCTTCCACTCTAGCCGTTAGCGTTCGCAATTTGCTCCAATATCAGATTCACTTCTTAACTGTGAGGAAACTCTGCTGCTGTGTGCGCGGAACTATATCACGATGTTCCAGAGTTCATATTGCCCCAAAAGCAAAAGACGATGCATCATGAACGATATGACTCGGCCCAGCTCTACTCACGGACACACGTTAGCATCGGCGTCGGATATTTTCTCCCTCCTCACTTCATCTCCGCAGCAGACAGTGACACAGAACTCAAACAAACCTGCAGAAGATTACATAATGAAACGGACTCAGAATGAAGCTGGAGTCAAACCGGCTTTTGCTCAAACTCCGCCGGGATTAGATTTGTGTGTAACAGTTAGAGCGGATCGACAGGAGAAGGTTTGCAAATAAGACTTTATCAAAACACAATTGGATTCCCACGTCCTTCACAGCGACGGAGGGACTGTGGACTCCTGCAGACGCGTAGCTGTGGATGTGGCTCTTAATGCATCTTTATTACACTTTATCAAGCTTTTAACCACCAGCTGATGTTGTTAGAAGGATTAAAGGGAAGCTGTTATGCAAATATAACCTTTTTATACGCTTCTTTATTAAAAAGTTCCTGGAGGTTTCGTTTTTCTCGTCGTGAACTGAAAATACGTTGTGTCACCTACATTTTCCTCGCCTGGGATCCAGACTCTTTATTCTTCACAGACGATCTTAGACTGGTCACCTTTCAGTCAGGTTTGTTTATTTCAGTGATGAACGTGAAAGTAATCGACGCTCAAAGAAATCAAACTTCTCTCACCTCAGAGTATTGCTCTTCAAAAGCAGAGGAGACTACAACTAGCTTTAGCAGACGTTTAAATCAGATCTTCCTCGTGCACAGCGGCTCTCTGTAACAAGCACTCAGAGCATTCAAGAGACCCTAAAACATACACCTGGAAGAAATGAGGCTAAGTCTGCAGCTAGCTACAGTGTATTAGCGTAGCCACAGGATGAACGCATAGAACTATAATCAAACCTGGACAATGGTTTCAAAATAGCGGCGTATTTATCCCTGTGGCGTGTGGCGCATGAAGCCAAAAAGTATTTTTCTTCCGCATTACTTCCTGATATGGAGGCTGCCATCTTTGCTTTAGGGGCAATCCCCCATGATGCTTTGAGAGTCGGGAGCGATCATGCAGCTTGAAGGTTTTTTTGTCAACGTTAGCTTGTGATTGTAATTGTATTCTTCAGATTAGATCATCTGTGAAAGCGTCTGAAATGAAATAAAATACAACTTACAGGTGTCTCTAGTCCAACCATGTCATGTGCTTCTGTTTGTATCGTCCGACGTCCTCGTTCATGTGGTTCGTTCACGCGGCTCGTTCACGCGGCTCGTTCACACATGATTACCGTAACGTCACTTAATATCAAAATGGTTCTTCTGTGACTTTATAAATGGTTAAAAAGAACATTTCCTTCTATTTTATTGAAATTCATTCATTTTCTACCGCTTATTCCCATTCCCGGGGTCGCGGGTGACTGGAGCCTAACCCAGTGACTTTGGGCCTTAGGCGGGGTACACCCTGGACAGTGGCCAACTCAGGGGCCAACTCGTTGCAGAGACACGTAGAAGGACAGACAACCATTCACTCTCACATTCATACACTCGGGGCAATTTAGAGTTTCCAATTAACCTGAACACAGTTGTGTCTTTGGACAGTGGGAGGAGTCGGAGAACACGGAGAGAACCCACGGTAACACGGGGAGAACATACAGACTCCACCCAGAGAGATCATGTGATGGTGGTCCGGGATTCGAACCCACGATCTCCTTATTGGGAGGCAGAAGCTCTAGCCGCTCTGCCACCGTGCAGCCATTTTATTGGAGTACTGAAATCAATTATGTGCAAATATACAACGATACAAAAAGGGCTGCAATACCTCGCACGGCCAAAAATCAATCTGGCTCGCAGACAGAGGAAGTGTGCCATATCCCGTTCATTTAATAGATCCATGGATGAAGGTGGTAGGTTCATGTGTAAACTGAATCCCAAAGTGCTCACTACACAGTCTGGAGTGAGTCCACTGGTTCCTCCTGGTGGCAGTAAACAATTTGTGCAGTGAAACGAGTCTTTGTGGATGTTATAGAAGAAGAATCCTTACTTTTGAGACTTGTTGTTGGTCAAACCCGCAGCAGCAGCAGCAGCAGAGTGACTTCTGTCCTCAAAATGGCAAGTGTGTCACCCCTGAATACTCAACATTCTGTTTGGCATATCTTCTAAACAACAGTAACGTCTTGTACAACACATCACCGTCTCCTTCTGCGTCTTGATGAATCTGCACAGACTCCACACAGATGCAGTTTTTCGTCCTGGTCAGCACTCCGCAGCGTCCCGGCCTCAGCGATTATTCAGTCTGTGTTTGGAGCTCCTTTGTAGGGCTGTCTACCTGTGAAAACGCTCCCCACGAAAGAACCGTGCGGACGTTGTTTTAGCGCGTTTATGCTGTCTGCTCCACTTTTCAGCGCTTGAATCAAACTTTCTCTTTGTTAACGCTTTTTGTTCTGCTGTGTTTCTGTGGAATCGCTGTCAGAAGTAAACCGTTCTGGAGAGGAATGAATCTGTAAGGATGATCACACATAAAACTGTAATAAGACGTCACAAAAAGGTGAATTATATTTGTGTTTATGATTTGCTGTAGCTCGCATATCTAGTTCTGCTCGAGTCCCATGAAATATCATTTTGCAAAGTGCACTATAGACCCTTTAAAAGTTTGTAAGCAAAAACATTCTAAATTAAGACTGGACGCAAAAGGGAAGTGGAATATAATGTGATTTTACTGGAGAAACTGAGACCTCAGAATATCACAAAATATGAAACACTGAGAAAATGCAAAGTCTCAGACACATGAGTGACATCAGAGCTGCTGCAGAACACATTTATTATTGTATTTTACATTATGTTTTAGGAAATGATGATAAACAATTCAGGAACAATCCAGATTTATGGGTTTTACTGGAAAAATACTCAATAATTTTTCATTTTATCTACAGGTATATGAGATACTATTCCATAAATTAGGTTCTTTTGAAGCTGAAATACACTTTTACGGCTAGAAATGTGTATTTTGTCCATTGTTTGTTACAGAAAAGCAAACTAACTGACCTTTCTGCCCTAGAAATTAAAATGTGTTCCTTTTTTTCTCAACACAAACACTTAAAGTCAGCAGAATTTAGATTGAAAAATGTACAGTCAACTTCATTTTGCCTCCAGTCGCCCCTCGGAATGTTGATTACATCACATTTTAAAGGGTCTATTCACCTTATTCCAGAAGTTATTGTGGGCGCCACTATCTTTTTTCCGTTGTAGTTTACACGTGGTAGACGAGCTCAACAGAAAATAAGATCTCCACGAGCTACAGAGCCGTTTTCAAGCCGTCCAGGAAAGCGGTGCGTTGCTGACTTGTTGTTGCTGGTGTACATTAAACATGTCACACAAATCAGTCTACTTTATTTAATATTTTAACAACAAGACTATTTCCTCGTTCACCATTCACATGAACAAGGCTCTCATCAAACCGGAAGTGTGTTTACCCACAGGATCCTTTGGACCGCCTCTGGTCCGTCTTGGGCTCAGTTCTGTTCATGTCAGAGTGTGCCTCCTGTTCAGGTCCTGGCTCTGGTCCAGGGTCTGCAGGGAGAGCGACTGATAGCACCCAAATATAACTCATGATTAATAAATAAATAAAGTTTGTACCTGAATTATACATTTTATTACAATTCACAAAAAGACTATTATAATTCTAAGTTTGTGACTGTGAGCCATGGCTAAAGCTGTAGAGGAAACAGGAAACCACTTCCTGTTTGTCCTCAGCTTTTTCTGCATTTACTTACTTCTCTGCAAAGAACCGTTTTAACCTTTTTATGAAATGCATTGACATCTCAAAACACAGACAGCCCTAAATAAAGGACAGAATAGAAGGACGAACTAACTAAGAAGAGTTAAAGTTCCTCTAAAGGCGCGGTCTCTGCTGTCCACCACAGATGCAGTATTCACGTCAAATTTCAGTTGGAACTTGAAATTTGCCCAAATATTTATGAGAAGCAGCGATTCTGACTGTTTCCTTGTGGACAATACGCTCTGCTGCAGTGACTTTGTTTCTGGTGATGTCAAAGATGAACCAGAAAGTGTGAGGAGGCTGATGCTTCTGCTGCTGCATCTGCTGCTGATGCTGCTGCGTACACACTGTATTTGAATGACTTTAGACTTGATTGGTTTGGAGATGAAGAATACAATGTTATTTTTCTTTTTCTTATTCACGTCCTTCTTTCTTTTATTTATTTTCATGGGGAAATTCTGCGCTTCCAGTAATGAAGTTCAGTTTTCAAACAAACAAACAAACAAACACAATCACAGAATCCAGAGAGTGAAAAACACAAAGCTTCATTGTGAAGAAAATGTTTGCAAAAAAGTTTGCCAAAAGGAGACATAAGTACAGTGAATGCAATAAAGTACAAAAGCAAAATAAATGTACTTCAGGAACATTTGTAGGAATTTATACTTTAATTAAATAATGTAAGTCTTCTTCTTCTTTTTTTTTTTCTTCTTTTTTTTTTTTTACAGTGGATACTTTTTACTTTAACTTCCCTACATTTTAGAGCAGGAATCTACTTTCTAATTCTCTATATTTTTAAATGTTTTTTTTTATGTTTTTATGTTGTTTGAGGAGGTATTTATCACGTTCATGGTGACATCATTTATTCATCATTTAGTCATTTTAACATTATCCAATATGAGTGTGAAATACTTTTGGTTCTTAAAGTACATTTTGAAGCAGGTACTTCAATACATTACTAAAGTCGATTTTTGTAGGTGTTACTTTTACTTTTTACTGGTATTTTATTTTGTTCGTGCATCTGTACTTTTACCACGACTTCTTCCTCCGCTGTTTAAGGGTCAGTTGTTGTTCCATTCCTGTTCCCTGAGTGATAACATCCCTCTGTCTCTCAGGTATCTACCAGTTCCATGTACCAGAGTCCTTTAAGTACGGCTCTCCTGTGGGCCGTGTACGAGCCACAGACAGAGACATCGGGCAGAACGCTGAGATGTTCTTCACCATCGTGAGCGGAGACGGCATGGACGTGTTCCAGATCTCCACCGACAAGCAGACGCAGGAGGGCGTGATCACAGTCAGCAAGGTGAGATTGTCAGGGGAACACGTCAAGTACAGTATGTATGTGTCACCATCACTGCACAGAAATAACAGAAGATTCCAACCATCTCCAGGATCTGTTCTGAAACCTGGAATCCTGAAAAGGTGTTTTTTGGGGGGCTGTCCGTTTTAATTAGATTCAGAAAACTTTATTGATCCCAGAGGGTAGTTAATTTGCAGCATTTCCCAGACTCTCTCACACACACACACACACACACGCACGCACACACGCACACACACACACACAGATGCATCAGTCCAGTTCACTGTTAAAATTAGGTTGGTTTACCCCAACAATAGACAACAATATTACATACAGGAAACACTGCCATTCAAATACAACAATTTTATCACAGAGGGCACAAAATAATTGATAGTTGTCCGTATTATTTCATAGAAACATGGCCTTAAAGGCATCAAGGTAAAGTCAGGAGTCAGAGAACTTTATTCAGGGAATTTGACACCCGCAATTTTAGAGCAGGATTTAACATTTCCCTGCAGTTTGATTTTGTCCTTCAAGGACACAAGGACAAGCTGTGGAACCAGCAAATAAAAGAAAATGTGAGAAGGCTTTTGATAAAAGCAGAATAAAATTACAGTACCTCACACCAGTGAGGTGTGTAGCTCACACCAGTGAGGTGTGTAGCTCACACCAGTGAGGTGTGTAGCTCACACATTTCAGGGGGTCCCCAGAGCTCTGTCTGGGCAGAGGGTCAGTAATGATTTGTGTCAAAATCCCAAACAAATGAGGTTGGTGTTGGAACATAAACACCAGAACTGATGTGTATTTGTTTGAAATAAATGCCTGTTAGATATCATTTTATCTTGTAAAGCATTTGTCGAGGTCATTTGTCAAAAACACACACTGTCCTCACACTCTGTGTGCACAGCACAACTGTGACGATGGAGGAAACGATCTGAGCAAACACCAGCGCATAGACAGAGTTTAGCTTCAGACAGTTTTTCTGTGCATTGATATGCAAATTATCCGCATGGTATATAACAAGGACTTCAGTGCTTTATGCACAGAATGCCTTTCCCCGGTTAATGGAGGTCATAAAAATAGGAAGGGTTTATTGAGGACAGTTTTGTCTCAGAGCTGCATCAAATCGTGGCTTCCAGGCTTCAAGGCTTCCAGGAAAAAATGTAAGGAGGTTACAACTTAACAGTGCACAGAAAGGCTGCTGGATGTGAGTCAGTCTTAATGTTAAAACGCATCAGAAAACTGTTTGCTGCTGAAGAACGAAACGTCATTTGAACATAATTTAATTAAGCACAAACCCCAATTCTGGCTGATTTCTGTGTTTTTTTACTGTGAGTAAGGCGGGGTGGGGGATTTGGGGAAAATGGTTTCTGCGAGTTTGTTTTCTCAGCTTGAACCCGCCTTCCTCTGTCACAGTTAACAAACAGGAGCACAGGAGTACAGCCCTCTAACCTGCCTGCTCCTCTCCACAGCCTCTGGACTACGAGCGTAAGCAGTCGTACACGGTGGAGATCCAGGTGCAGAACACACACGTGGACCAGCGCTTCCTCTCGGCCGGCTCTAAGGACGTGGCGACGGTCCGGATCAGCGTGGAGGACGTGGACGAGCCCCCGCAGTTCGACAAGGCCTGGTACACGCTGGAGGTGAAGGAGGACGCGGGGGTCGGGGCCGCGGTGGGGACCGTGAGCGCCGTGGACCCCGACGGAGCACGCAGCCCGGTCAAGTAAGACACCGTTTCTGTGTTCAGTCTGGATGATGTTTATGGTAATGTGATCCAGCCTGTTTGACAAAGCTTTGTGCAATGGAAGAACTCACCATTTTCTCTAAAGGTGCTGTGAGTGACTTTCGCTGTCTTAAAGGAAAAATATTCAGCAATTTTTATATTGTTATTAGCCTTTAAACATGCTCTTGAGTGCTTTAAATTTGCTATTTCATGTTTTAAAACAAAAACAAGGTCACTCTATGACCTGTGTTATCAGTCACTATAAAATGACACCGAGTGTATCCAGCCAGCAGATGGCGCCAGCGCTGAATACAATCTAGTGAAGTTAACGCTGAAAAGACTTTATGATGCGGATTTGCTGCAGCAGTTATCGAGTTTAGAGGCAGAAATGCTCAGAATGAGTTTAGCGATGATTTAAGGACTAAAAACTGTGGAATATTCTCTGATGAGTGATGTAGATGATCTGAAAATACGTTTTGGATAGAAGGAGTTCGGTGAAGGTGTGCTGGACACTCGGAGGGAGGAGGATGTAATAAACATTCTTCAAAACAGTGTGAATGCAACTGAAAGCTACTTCAGGTGTGTTTTTGATGATGGAACATTGTAAAATATGGTTAAAAGCTCAAAAAATGTCACAGTAGCGGAATATGTGTCCTTTAAAGACCTGGAATAACAAAACTTGTTGAGAACTGGTTCATTCTAAACTGTTCCATCCTAATTGTTCACCGCAATGAGTTTATAATGAGTCTGTTTTGACTTTACTTTATTACATTAAATAAATCCTTTAAGTAAGTAAGCAATACTACAAATGTGAGTAAAATTCATTTATTAGTAGTTCTAGAGGTAATGTGCCAATGACAATATGATAAGATAATTATATTGATATATAATTGTGCTTATATTATGCAAAAAAGTGGTTCCCTCTTCAATAACATACTCTAGATCCAGTCATGCTTGTTTCATTAATCCTGTTTACCTAGTCGCTTTCTCTGAGCCTCACAAATATCTTAGTTTCAAGTTGTTACATTTTTGTTACTTTTTTTTTTGTTGAGAAGAAGTCCGGTAAAAATCCTGCACAGTCCATAAACCATCACCAGAGTGGACCAGGTGGAACTGTGTTCACAACAAATGCACAGCTCTATTTGTATAGCAGACACGTTGCCCTAGGGCTTCATTGATTTATTTTTTCATTGGTCCACTGCTGACAACAGAGGAAGCTCCAACACCTAAACACCTCATTGAAAACGGAAGTGTAGTTTGTACAGTGTGTTTTACAAATGTAGACATTATGAAAGTCTAATCCCAAAGTGACCAAAAGTCTGTTTAAAAGACCAGTTAAGTCCATCATAGGCATTACACCACGTTGGTGTTCTGGGTTCGACCTTGACTGTTTGCCGAATGTCTCTACCCTCTCTCTCCCTGTTTGTCCTGTCTAATAAAGCCTTCGGGCCAGAAAACTCTTATTGTAATTTCTGCCACTGATGTGTGTTTGGAGTAAATATACAGCAAATAATCTGCTGCTCAGTGCTTTTTAACTAAAACCAAAGTGACTGAAGGAAAGGCTCTATAAATACGATAGAAATGCCAGTTAAGTACATATATAGTCTATCAATAAAAGCAGCCTTGATATGGGAGCTGTAGAGAGCACTGATTCACACACAACTGGCAGAAGAGCGAGGATCCAGGTCTCTTATGTGTTTGGAATATGCCGGCGCAGAGCTCAGAGAGTGAAGTGCAACCGAGCTATTTGTGTAAAGGCAGTTCACATATCAAGGTGATTTTTTTCACACTTTGACTGCTCTCTGAATGAACTGTAAGAGGCTGAGCATTAGATACAGGTTACTTATTTTTATATTCAATATTTTATGCACGGGAGAAATTAGGCATCTATTCACGCACAAAGTAAAAAACAAACCACAAAGTCTGCACTAAAAAATACAAACATTAAAGTTAGAATAAAATATGTATTATGATAAGGTAGAATACAATGACTACACTTTTATTAGCCTTTGCCTAAAGCTTGAACAAAGACCTCATTCTTAATAAACATATGCTATTACTTTGCCTGGAATGTTCCACTGTATGGCATTCCACATATCTATCTGGCATTTGTTTTATTGCTTTAAAATTACTATTGTTAAGTAGTACATCTGACAGGTGCTCATGTTTTTCCTAATCCCTGTGGTAAATATTCATCATAGTTTTACATCAGCCAGGCTGCAGTTTGTGAAGAAAAATTGAAAAATAAAAGCTGAAAATAACAGGAAGGTGGGTTCTAAAACAGAATCCCTCTGTGATGTCATCAATAAGGGACATTCTATCCAAAATACACAGAAGTTTGACAGTTTAAACCATCATTTAACAAAATAACAGTGTTTAAGGTGTTATTATTTGTCAAATTATAACTATCGTGCAATTTGTATGGATTTTGTATAGAATCTTTAAAAGTCTGCAAAAAAAACTTTCTAAATTCAGAATGGAGGCAAAAGTGAAGTGGAACATAATGTGATTTCACAAAATATGAAATATGAGTTGATTTTGCAAAATGCAAAGCCTCAGACACATGTGAGTGCAGAACACATTGATATTGAGTATATTGATTGATTGTATTTTACATTATGTTTTAGGAACTTTTGCATTTTTGATGAAGGAACAATCCAGATTCATCAGTTTTACTGGAAAAATACAACAGAAATGTTAAGCCCACAATTTTTTTTTAATTTCAATTAGAGATATATTAGATACTATTCCATAAATGTGATTCTTTTGATGCTAAAATACAATTTTAAGGCTAGAACATTTTATTTTGTCCACCATTTGTTATAGAAAAGTAAACTAACTGCCTTTCTAAGCTTGAAATTCAAATGTGTTGCTTTTTTCCAACACAAACACTTAAAACCAGTAGAATTTAGATCTAATGTGAGACAATCATGGAAAAATTTACAGACAACTCAATGTTGCCTTCAGTCGCCTCCGTTGTACATTTTGATGACAGAGCATTTTAAAGGGTCTATATATCAGGGTTAGGGCTGCTCATGTCCAACCAGGAATTAACATTGTAGACTTCACCAAAAACTTCAGCTAAGTGTAATACTTGTGTTGCAGGTATGCCATAGACCGCCGCACAGACCTGGACCGAGTCTTTAACATCCACCCTGGGAACGGCTCCATTTTCCTGCTGCGAGCCATCGACCGCGAGGAGAACGCCTGGCACAACATCTCCGTCATCGCCTCCGAGTTCAGTGAGTACCGCCGCAGCTCCGGGACTTGTACACGCTCCTGGGTCCCGTGTGACGAGCGCTTTGTGCCGGTGTCTCCTCAGATAACCCACGGCAAAGCAGCAGCGTCAACGTCTACGTCAGAGTCCTGGACATCAACGACAACGCTCCGGTCCTGGCCACCACCTACGAGACCTACGTGTGCGAGAAGAGCAAGGCCGCACAGGTAACTGCACTGAACCGGGTGTGAACGGGGTCTGAACCGGGGCTGAACGGGGTCTGAACAGGGTCTGAGCCAGGTCTGACCATGTGTGAGAAGAGCAAAGAGGTATCTGCACTGAACTGGGTCGGAACTGGGTCTGAACTGGGTCTGAACCAGGTCTGACCATGTGTGAGAAGAGCAAAGAGGTATCTGCACTGAACTGGGTCGGAACTGGGTCTGAACTGGGTCTGAACTGGGTCTGAACCAGGTCTGAACCAGGTCTGACCATGTGTGAGAAGAGCAAAGAGGTATCTGCACTGAACTGGGTCGGAACTGGGTCTGAACTGGGTCTGAACCAGGTCTGAACCAGGTCTGACCATGTGTGAGAAGAGCAAAGAGGTATCTGCACTGAACTGGGTCGGAACTGGGTCTGAACTGGGTCTGAACAGAGTCTGAACCAGATCTGACCCAGATCTGACCATGTGTGAGAAGAGCAAAGAGGTATCTGCACTGAACTGGGTCGGAACTGGGTCTGAACTGGGTCTGAACAGAGTCTGAACCAGATCTGACCCAGATCTGACCATGTGTGAGAAGAGCAAAGAGGTATCTGCACTGAACTGGGTCGGAACTGGGTCTGAACTGGGTCTGAACCAGGTCTGATCATGTGTAAGAGGAGCAAAGAGGTAACTGCACTGAACCGGGTGTGAACTGAACCGGGGCTGAACTGGGTCTGAACAGGGTCTGAACCAGGTCTGACCATGTGTGAGAAGAGCAAAGAGGTATCTGCACTGAACTGGGTCGGAACTGGGTCTGAACTGGGTCTGAACCAGGTCTGAACAGAGTCTGAACCAGGTCTGACCATGTGTGAGAAGAGCAAAGAGGTGTCTGCACTGAACTGGGTCGGAACTGGGTCTGAACTGGGTCTGAACTGGGTCTGAACCAGGTCTGAACCAGGTCTGACCATGTGTGAGAAGAGCAAAGAGGTATCTGCACTGAACTGGGTCGGAACTGGGTCTGAACTGGGTCTGAACAGAGTCTGAACCAGATCTGACCCAGATCTGACCATGTGTGAGAAGAGCAAAGAGGTATCTGCACTGAACTGGGTCGGAACTGGGTCTGAACTGGGTCTGAACCAGGTCTGATCATGTGTAAGAGGAGCAAAGAGGTAACTGCACTGAACCGGGTGTGAACGGGGTCTGAACCGGGGCTGAACTGGGTCTGAACAGGGTCTGAACCAGGTCTGACCATGTGTGAGAAGAGCAAAGAGGTATCTGCACTGAACTGGGTCGGAACTGTGTCTGAACTGGGTCTGAACCAGGTCTGAACAGAGTCTGAACCAGGTCTGACCATGAGTGAGAAGAGCAAAGAGGTATCTGCACTGAACTGGGTCGGAACTGGGTCTGAACTGGGTCTGAACTGGGTCTGAACCAGGTCTGAACCAGGTCTGACCATGTGTGAGAAGAGCAAAGAGGTATCTGCACTGAACTGGGTCGGAACTGGGTCTGAACTGGGTCTGAACAGAGTCTGAACCAGATCTGACCCAGATCTGACCATGTGTGAGAAGAGCAAAGAGGTATCTGCACTGAACTGGGTCGGAACTGGGTCTGAACTGGGTCTGAACCAGGTCTGATCATGTGTAAGAGGAGCAAAGAGGTAACTGCACTGAACCGGGTGTGAACGGGGTCTGAACCGGGGCTGAACTGGGTCTGAACAGGGTCTGAACCAGGTCTGACCATGTGTGAGAAGAGCAAAGAGGTATCTGCACTGAACTGGGTCAGAACCGGGTCTGAACTGGGTGTGAACTAAGACAGTGTTTCCCAACCAGGGGTACAGGGACTCTAAGGGGTACTTGAGGAATTACCAGGGGGTACTTGGAATGGTTTTAGGTTTTAAATGAAGATGACATGTACTTTTATCTGTAAAAATGTGTGATTAGTTGTAAATTTAGCATCTCTATATCTTCAACCATAAATATAATTAAAACAATACATATAATAGTAATAACTGACTATATTCAACCAGTAAACCCGATTCTTTGCCTGAAACTCAAATTAAGGGGTACTCGGAGTGTGAAACAAAATTTAGGGGGTACTCGAGACAAAAAAGGTTGGGAACCCCTGAACTAAGACATAACCAGTTCTGAACGTGAATGAGAAGAGCAACCAGTAAATAAACCAGGACTGAGCCAGGTCTAAACCAGGTCTGAAACAGGACTGAATCAAGACTAAACCAAAATGAAACCAGGGCTAAACTAGAAGAAAATACGGACTAAACCAGAACTAAAGATAAGATAAGAGATCCTTTATTTGTCCCACAATGGGGAAATTCCACTGTTGCAACACACAGTTTAGGACAGGAACGAAAGAAATAGATAGTAAATAAATAATAAATAAAGCAAGACTCAACCAGGACTATCTAACCATCTAAACAGGGCTGAACCGGGACAAAACCAAAGTGAATCCAGAACTGAACCAGGACTGAACCAGTACATGATATATTAAGACATTAAAGGTGCAGTACACAGACTTACGTGCCTTGCATTTATCAATTATAGGCATTTTTATTTCTCAAAAGTACCTTGAAAAACAAAGATAGATAAGTTTAAGGCCATTCCAGATTTAAACCAGGACTTAAATGAGGACTAAACCAAGACCTGTATCTTTCTAAAACAGACCAGTTCAAATTTAACTCAAAGGAGAAATGACACTGAAAATGTCGGCACATATTTTCACAACCATCATAAAAATACAGCAAATGATATCATGTGCCAGATAAAAAATATACTTATTATCATTTTCACAAAGACCCCCTGGAATATAGAGTCAGTGTTCTTTTGCCTGCCTGGACTCGTAGCTAAGTGTGTGGTTGTGCTGCAGAGGATCCAGACCATCAGCGCCGTGGACCCGGACGAGCCCTCCAGTGGACACCGCTTCTTCTTCAGCCTGGCACCGGAGGGCGCTCATCGCAGCAACTTCACCGTGAGAGACAACGGAGGTGAGGCCAGAAAGGAGGGGGAGACGCCACACTCCTGTACTTTACTGCCCCCTGCTGTCCTTATCAAGCTACTGCTGTTCATAGGCCTAATGCTACTGCTGCAACTACTACAACCACTACACTACAGCAGCGCTTTAATAACAAAAACTATATCAACAATAATATCAAGTCTAAATGAACACCAGGGGGCATATGTGTTGAACTTTTCTACATCACCAGTGGGCCGCTGTTCTCATCTTCTTAAAAGTGACAGGTTGGACTACTCACTTGACTAAAATGCATTTAAGATAAATATATTTCAAATTCAGTTGAAATCTTTACAAATTTTACCACAGTTTAGCTATTTTTTTAGGTTTTAAATTGTATTTCCTGGTTGTAAATGATGACATCACACTAGGAAATCAAATCAAATCAATTTATTTTTATAATGCCCAAAATCACAACAACAGTTGCCTCGATGGGCCACAGGTAAAAGCAGTTCAGAAATGACCAAGAAACCATCGTGTACAGTGCACCAAAACACCTTTAATCTCTTTTTTTTTTATTTGACAAAGAAAAATACATACACCCTTATTTTGTTGTATATTTAATGTCTAAAGGGTCAGAAAAATAGTTTCTTTTGTATAAATTAAATGTGTTCTAAGATAAGATAAGATAAGATAAGAGATCCTTTATTTGTCCCACAATGGGGAAATTCCACTGTTGCAACACACAGTTTAGAACAGGAATGAATGAAATAGAACATGCAATAAAAATAGGATAAATAATTACTAAACATGGTAATAAAAATACAATATAAAGTATAAAGTGCACACTCTTATTTACAGTAGGTGGCTGACTGGGAATAAATAGTAAATGGCAAATAAAGTGGCTTAAGTGTGTTATATACAGTAAGTGACTATAGTGAGGTAAAAGTGTATTGCGGAGGGCCACATATGGGTGAATCCCTCATTATCATACAGGGGGAGGGTCCTGGACACAGCACACAGGCCCCGACCAGCCCATTCACCAGAGCACACACAGGACAGTGATCCCACTGGCCCCGTGGACACCACAGGACCTGGATTTACAGGCGTGTGCTTTAGTACAAGCTCTAATGGCTCTAACCAGGAGTGAACAGGCTAAATGTGAATAAGCAGTGCCCCTCAGTAAAATACCACACTCCATGGGGCTCCACACAGTTGGAGAACCTCGCTGATGCGCTCCTAACTCTCCTCTGCAGATAACACGGCGGCCATCTTGACTCGGAGGAACAGTTACAGCCGGCTACAGCAGAGCGTGTACCTGGTTTCCGTGTTGATCACTGACGCAGACTACCCCATGCAGAGCAGCACGGGCACGCTCACGGTGCGAGTGTGCACGTGCGATCGCCACGGCAACATGGAGCTGTGCAACGCCGAGGCCTTAAGCAGCAGCCCAGGCCTCAGCACAGGGGCCCTCATTGCCATCCTGCTGTGTGCGGTTATACTGCTCAGTAAGTACTAGTACTACCCTCTGCTAACTACTGCTACTAATACTACTACTGCTAATACTACTACTGCTAACACTACTACTGCTACTGTATTGCTGCGTCATGTGGGCCTCAGGGGCACAGGTTTCCAAGGGGAGAAGTCCACGATCCGACTCGTTTGCAATGATGTTTTTATGTCATTAATAAGAAAATCACTTTTTATCTTTTTTTTTTTTTTGCTAACAGTAAGATTTGTTGTTATTGGCCTCCTCAAAAGCTAAACTTTATTTGTTTTGGAAAACATCCTGCCCGTCTTTATTTTAGTAATCTAATGCTACACTGGTGATTCATTCCAAAACAATGTCAGGTCTTCTTTGCACAAATCTGTTCCTTTCATATGGACAACTGACATTAGCATTGTTTAGTTAAAGAGCTCAAAGGTTAAAGATAAATTGACAAATCAGTGTATTTTTGTCCATCCTCATATAGCAGGTGATGTCAGTGTGGAAGCTAACCCTAACCCTGTGAACTTTTAACTCGTTCTGTGGACCACAAACGTAGCATAAGTAACAATAACAACCAAACCGTTACAAAAATAATTGACCCGGATGAGTAAAGCGTCTTGCACACGGGCACCACACCAGCCCCTATCTAACCCCTCTCTCCTCCCTCAGTGATCGTGTTCCTGTTCGCGGCGCTGAAACGGCAGAGGAAGCAGGAGCCTCTGATCATCTCCAAGGAGGACGTCCGGGACAACGTGGTGAGCTACAACGACGAGGGCGGCGGCGAGGAGGACACCCAGGCCTTCGACATGGGCGCGCTGCGACACCCCGACTCCGCCGCCGCCGTGTTGGACGAGCCGGCCAAGCAGAGGCGCGACATCATGCCCACCGACACCCTGCTGTACCCGCCCCTCCGCAGACACGCCCCCTCCGCCATGCTCCTCCCGCCCCTGGGCCCGCGCGACAACAACGGCGACGTGCGAGACTTTATCAACCAAAGAGTCCTGGAGCACGACTGTAACCCCACGGCGCCCCCTTACGACTCTCTGGCCACCTACGCGTACGAGGGGGCGGGCTCGGTGGCGGAGTCGCTCAGTTCGCTCGGGTCCGCCTCCTCTGAAGCGGACCAGGACTACCAGTACCTGAGCGAGTGGGGGCCGCGGTTCCGTAAGCTAGCTGATCTGTACGGGGCGGAGGACGACTTCTGCTAACAGACAATCACACTGGAGCTTTAAACCCGACACAGGACGCACCGAGGAGCGGAGATCTCAAAGGACAGTCCGGCATTTTGTCCTTCTAAAGATGATCGACTCCTGGTTTGGAGAAGCACCCTGGAGTCAAAACATGCAGTTTTGTTTCATTTGTTTTGCCAACAGAGCGCGCCGAAAACTCAAGTTTGTCTGTGTGCAATATGGAAGGCAAGTTATAACGCTGTTCATACCTTGAGTTGTATTGAGCTTCATTCATCCTTGTGCTGTTAGTCCTGTTTTTGAGGTTCACTCCCTCTGGTCCTCTAAAAATACTCTGTTTGAAATTTCCCAGATGTGTGTCATCAAAGGTAGAGATCAGGAGGTCTCGTGCTGTTTTTCCATCCATAAATCATCACCAGACTCTTTATGACCATTTCTGACTCAAATCATGTTCATTACAACTGTGTGCTCACATTAGCATGTCGGGGCAAGCTAGCATTTGTTTTATTCAAGGGCTGCAACAAGTTAATCAATTAATCGCAACTAATAGATTATAGAAATGGTTGTCAACTAATTAAATAATCGAATAATCATTAACTGGTCTATACACAGACTCCAAACTGTGTGTTGAAAGAAGAGGTTATATCACTCAGACAGAGCAGGCACAAAAACAGCAAGAAACATGTAAATTGTGTGTTTTTGATTAAAATACTTATATTCTCCACCAGGATGTCATTAAAAGGCATCACTTCAGATTTTTCTGAGTAAAACTGACTAAAAACCTCATATTCTTTTGCCTGTCGCGTTCTAAACAACTAATCGATCAATTGAAAAAATAATCGCTAGACTAATTGATTATTAAAATAATTGTTAGTTGTAGCCCTATTTTATTCCCAATGCCTGTAGCTGGATTGCTAACACTATATCCTGATGAGGGAACACCTGATTGAGAGGAAGTAATGTGTGGTTTTCAGTACAAACATTCGTTCAAGTTTTAAAACAAGCAAAGGTACTCAAGAGCATGTTGAAAGGACAATAACAATCCTGGTTTCCATGGAGACGTTATTGCTTTGCCTGATATAGTGTTAAGTAGGGCTGGGTGATATGGCAACAAATTATTATCATGGTTTTCTTGGTGCCAGATCATGATATCAATGTTATCACGATTCATGTTCACTTTGTATTTTTCTACAGCCTTTAATGCACCATTTAGGAAAATATCTAATTGTGATTTTTCTGACCAGTGCCATTGTGATTAGGTCTGTGATTTATATTTTAATAAAAGGATTCTCTTCATATTCACATTTTCAAAACAAGTTTGTCGCTTTTAGTCACGTTTTTGTCACGTTCAGTGGTGTTTGTCATATTTAAATGCGTCTATGTCACTTTTAGTCACATCTTTGCTGTTTTTAGTCGCTTTTTTTGTGTTTTGGTGCATCGAGTCGTGTTTATAGGCACCTGTTTGTTGTTTTTAAATACGGTTTTATCACGTTTTGACATGCTTTTGTCGCTTGTTTCAGAACAAACAATGTACAAATCCAAACTACAGTGCTGCATCCATTAAATTTGAGATTTAGGGTTGATTTTGTCGTCGTGCAGCTCTGGCCTTTAAGAGGTGAATAAAGTCATCTGCTCAGAGGCTTCAGAGGCTAAACAACAGGAGTGTGTTTGAACAGACAGCTGCATTAAAGAGACAAACAGTCAATCATGATACAACGATTTCACAAAATTAGCAGATTGTCACAGGGATGCGCTTGTGATTCCATTTTTATGACCGTATAACCCAGCCCTAATATTTATTAAGCATATCTATCGTTTATCTATTCACTCACAGGTTATTTGATGACTAAAAAATATTTACTTTTACTTGTTTTACATACAAAGCTCTACATTTGACGGCAGAAACCTGGGAAACTGAAACTGAGTATTTTCTGAGGCTCAGAGGGATCATTTTAAATCATGTCTACAAGTTGTTTACAAGCCTGAGAGAGCACTGCCTTTGTCTGTAAACAGTGATTTGCCAAAAAGTTTGAAAAATTGTATTGTTTATGTGTTGCTGTTATAAATGAAGTCTTATTCACTTGAAAGTATGACTGCCACGTGTCTTTGCTCCAGTGTGCTTCTTCAAACTGGCACTGCCCTTTGGGATGTGCCCGGAAATAGTTGGCTATCCTTTGTTGACGTTTTTCAATGTTCCCGGAGGTTTACTACTCTTTTTTTGGCCAAAACGAGAAGACATTTTAAGACATGGAACTCTGTATTTCGGGTTCATCTGGTGCTTTTTTCAGTCCAAATAACAAGAATCTCGGATATAATTGAACACTGGACGAGCAGATGGGATTTTCTGCACACGCAATCAAAACTTGGATTAGTTTGCTTATTCCCTCGCTCCAGACCTGACCTGCCGCCGACCAGTGCATGCGGAGCTCCGAGACACCTCATGGATTACATTTTGATTTGAAATGTTCCAAACTCTGGACATTTTGAGACTTTCGATGGACGAGTGGACCACAATCTTTCTGAGCAAAGTGTCCTTGTGCCCTCCTTCTCTTCTCGAACAGGCCTAGCAGTACTGGGGCTGACCAGAAGGGGGCGATGACTCTTATAATTTGATGCTTTTTTTATGATTCTTTTGCGTCTTGTACAATTGGAGCATTCCAGAGGAGTACGTGGATGGAGTACCCGGGCAGATTCGGACACAGAGTATTGCTGATGAGCTTCTGTTTAAACGCTGCACATGAGACGATCCTCACAGAGAAATGTCACAGACTGTACATGTGTTCTGTTTTTTATAAGACGTTTGTTTGTAAAATAAAACTTGAATTACATTTGACAGCTGCAGTTTTTTTCTTCAACCTGGATGTGCTGCACCGTGGCACCCATTTCTGTATTTAGTCGTACGCATGGATGTATTAAATGAACTGGATAAGGCACGCCCCCTCTGTCTGTGGTCCCAGATTGATTAGTGGCCGTGCGAGGTACTGCAGCCTCTT
>CM033632.1:35127651-35255151 GCA_019453435.1 Rhinogobius similis
GGGCGAGGTGTGACTCTTGGTGCGGTCCAAACAACAGGGCGGCTCTGCTCCTGTCGAGACGTGCTCTGATCTGCTCTGGGGGCCGGAACAGGCGCAGGGGCCGTACTAAAGACTGTGCCCCCGGCCCCGCTCTTCATTTGGGTGTGTGTCCCGCCGTAGCCTGCCCAGTCCGGAGCATGGGAGTATCTTTGGCGTACCTGTGTGCAGCGTTAGCCCTGATCTGCAGCGCCCAGGCCACCTACTCTTATCACCGTGAGTACTGCTCTTTGGACTGCTTTTGTTGTAAAGACACGGTTCTGTGTGTAAACCTGAGGGACGCTGGGGTGGGAGGGCATCTGCCACAAAGGGACACAGTGAGATCTTAAAGGGGACGTACTGTATTATGTTTATGAGCTTGTTACAGCGGTGTCCCCTCATCATAAGTTTATTCACAGTTGTATTTGGGTTGATTCCTGCATGTTTGAGTTAATCCTTGTGAGGCTCCAGTGCTCAGAAAAGTCTTGTTTACACGTATCCCCTATCCCCACTCATGTACTTAGTTGTGATTATTTGGAAAAAATCATACTCTGAGTGACATACATAGAATTCCAAAATGTCATGTAGACCACTTTTTAAAGCTAAAAACATGTACATGACAATCTGCTGTTGTAACAGTGGAAGTCACTATGAAGAGCTTATCAGTTCTGCAGGAAGTCAATGGACTTGTTTCTATTCCTAAGCTGTTTTACATCAATATTGTGGTTTACAATGAACAAAATGTAAAATTAGGATTATTTTATAGTTTAATACTAAAAAAAATTGTATAAATGGTCTCAGGTGAAGAACTGTCTAAAATGAGTCTTATATAATTAATACTACAGTAATGTTGTAAATCTCAGTGCGATATGAGCCTCACAGTACCTCAGTACAGAAGGGCCCACAATACTCTGGTTACGTTTACAATAGTATGTATAATAGCCACCTCTGCATTCATTGTTGCAGAGCTTACAGGAAATTGTAAAGCTAACATACTTTAGCATGCTAACAATGCACTTCCTGCTTCACTGTGAATAAAATGCTCTATGATTAGAAGCAGACAGCACACAACTCAAAAATCTGTAGACTACAGAACACACAGGACAGGACCCAACTTCCTGTGTTTCCTATAATGCTTTCTGTGCATGTGGGGGAGGGTCCATCACCTGCTTGTCTCCATGAGAACAGCAGATGACACCACCAGGGAAAGGTACAGTCAGATCTGTGGAGAGGTGCACTACTGAACAACAGACGCTCCCGACTGCACACAACTAGTCTGTGTTCATTTGAGTGTAGTCAGCGCCTCCTTCAGACAGATATAAGGCAGTGACTCTCCATTTCTCTGTCAGATGAACTGAAGAAGCTACTTGGATGAGCTGTAAAACTTCTTCACTCTTAAAAAACTTTTGTCCAGTTAATAGACTGTCATTTCTTTTGTGGCGCCTGCCTGGACGACTGAGGGTCGATACAGACATCTTTAAACAAACGGTTTGATCTGTTAAACGCTGTATTTTATGATATTCATGCCCTTCATTAACACCAGACGGACGTAAACATGACACATGTCTCTGTCTGTCTAATCATCATTATTATGTCATGACAGCTCACAACACATTCCTTCAGACACACCCAGGGACAGCCCCACCCAGCATCACGGAGCACCCACCAGCCCCCCTACCCCCCTCGCCTGCCCCTGCATGCATCAGAACTCCCAGCACAAACACAACAGGCCGCTACAGGACAACCAGCACCCACAACAGTCAGCGCCACACACAGAGACAGACTTTACACTTTTTTATGTACCTCGTCTGTAATTGGTGTTTTGTGTTTTCACTTCAATTAACTAAATGGAATGGAAAAGAAAGGTAACGCAGCCCTGTAATGTGCAAACACCACTGCTGGAAGTGAAGTGATAAAACAGAAGGCTCAGAACTGCAGTTGATGTGTTCTTGCAGTGTTTGGACAGCAGCACCACCTTGTGACATCAGTCGGTGGAACAGAGCATTTAAAGGAAAAATATTCTGCATTTTTCATATTGTTATTAACCTTTGATTATGCTCTTGAATGCCATAAATTTGCCATCTCATGTTTAAAACAAAATAGTTTCTTCTTCATTCTATGACGTGTGTTATCAGTCGCTATGAAATGACACTTACTGAGTGCATCCAGCCAGCAGATGGCGCCAGCACAATATACAATCCAGTCAAGTTAGCGATGAAAAGACATTATGATGCGGATTTGCTGCAGCAGTTATCGTGTTTAGAGGCAGAAATGCTCAGAACGAGTTTATCGATTTAAGGATTTAAAACAGCGGAACATTCTCTGATAAGTGACGTATGAAGTCTGAAAATACGACAGAAAATCCCGGAAGTTCAGCAGGAAGTGTGTTTGACGCTCGGAGGGGAGAGGATTTTCTAAGAAACATTCCTCAAAACAGCATGAATGCAACTGAATGCTACTTCAGGTGTGTTTTTGATGATGGAACATTGTTAGAACATGGTTAAAGCTGTAGCTGAACACGTGTCCTTTAAAGCTCGTTAGGAGGAAACTGGTTGAATAATGTAGAATTATTTGAACTAACAATTGTCTTACATGATTTTGTTTCCCTGCAGCTTTGCAGTGTGACTGTAGGGGGCGCTCTCAGTACTGCCTTCGCGATGCCTTGGGTTTGCGCTGTGTGGACTGCCAGGGTAATACCGAGGGCCGCCACTGTGAGCGCTGTAAGGCAGGCTTCTACCTCCAGCAGGACCAGAGGAGCTGCAAGCCCTGCCTGTGCCACCCGGCAGGTGAGCTCACTTTGCATTGGTGGCTATGCTCTTTTGAAATATTTTTTTCACAGTTAGGGTGAGTTTATTGCTATGGTTAGGTTTAGGGGCAGGGGCTTTGGGTTGGAGAAAAAAAGGACACGTCTGGGCTAGTCGTTAGCTTCACTACTGACCCTTTAAAGTCATCAGAATGTTTAGAATCCCAGGATGGAGGCGACTGGAGACAAAATTAAACAGACCAGAACATACTTTGAATATTTTACTGACACTGGATCTAAATTCTGCTGGTTTTGTGTCTTTCTAACTTAACACAGCAACAGTTTTGAAGTTAGAAATGTCAGTTAGTTTGCTTCTTTATAACAAAAGATGGGGGGAAAAAATCATTTTATAGCCTCAATATTGTATTTTAGCTTCACAATAAAAGTATATTTTGTGGCAAAGTATGTAATAAATGAAAATGAATAACTATTCTGTGAGTATGTGTCCAGTAAAATCTTAAAATGTATCTGTTTCCTTATTCAAAATGCAAAACCTTTATTGTAATCTCCCATCAAATAAACAAATAATGTAGAAGACAATTGTAAATGTCTTTAAACCGGGCTCTAATGTCACTCACAGTGGTTTTAATTTGTCGAAACCACTTGGATTTTTCATATTTTCTGATATTCTGTGGTTAATCCAAGTTTCTCCACTTCACTTTTGCCTCCATTCTGTGATTTAGAATGTCTTTACTTTAAAGGCTCTATATTTTCATCCTTTAAACGGCACAAACAGTTCAAAATATCAGTTGAAGCCTTAGTTTGTGTGTCATTGAAGTAAAATAGTTTGTTCAGGTTTAATAACTGTAAATTGTAGTGTTTTCAGAAACGTTGAGCACATACTGTATTTAACTAAAAATAATACATGTTTAAAGATAAAAAACAGTGCATATCGGAGGTAGTTTGTCCTCGTATGTGTTGCCGTAGTTAGAGAACCTTTGTGCAGAAGCGTCAGGGCATGTGCAGAGAGTCAAATTGGTTTTAGAACATTTTAATTTGTCGTCACAGTAATAAACCCTCTGAAAACAACATGCAAAACCCTAGAGGAGTTTCCTTTCTTTTTCTTCAGAACCGTAACAGATCTATTTCTTCTTCGCAGGTTCTGTGAGCGCTCAGTGTGACAACAGGGGGCGCTGTAGCTGTAAACAGGGCTTTGCTGGAGACAAGTGCGACCTCTGTGAAGACGGACGGAAGATCGGGCCGGACGGATGCACTCGCAGGTCTGGACAGTCGCAGAGGTTCTATAAACGCCTCTCGTTTCTCATGCTCTGGTGAAGGGGATAAGGGGCGGGGCAAAAAAAGGATTAGCGTGATTTTCTTGGGGCCAGATCATGATTTCGATTTTATCATGATTCATGTTCACTTTATATTTTTCTATTGCCTTTAACTGAGCTGCACCATTTAGGAAAAATATCTAATTGTGATTTTTCTGACCAGTGCCATTGTGATTTATGTTTTAATAATAGGATTTTGTTCAAATTCACATTTTAAACACAATTTTTTGTTTTTTGGTCAGTTTTGGTCTCTCAACATATCAGCTTTCATGTGGAAACAATAAACTTGTCCAATCTGCTCTTAAAGATTTATTCTTCCATTGAATCCACTTCATCCATAGATTTCTCTGGGACATTGGAACTTCAAAGGACGTTTTATTAAAATGCATTTTTCTCCCTCGAGACATAAAGATCAGCCTTAAAGTAGATCCTACACCAAACTGTACAATCTGGACTCAACAAGATTTTGACAAAACATACAGAAGGATTTTTTAAAATATCAAATTCTAAAACTGATTTATTGAAGTTTTAACTCAAAAAATGAGGAGAAATTAGAATTTGTAGGACAATTTTCAGTCCAATCTAACCCTAAAAAAGAAATCCAAAATCCCCTCTGTAATTTTTTAATATGTTACAAAGTGAACCAAGACATTTAAACCTGGTTCTGTCCATTTTTCAGATTTAAATGTCCCAGATATGTGCAATTTTGGCCATTTGTACACATAAAATGCCTTATTTCTACATGAAAACATGACATGATGAAAAACTTGTGATATATTTCTTCTTAAGTTTCAAATTGATGTCCTTTAAACATAAGATTTTTTCCTATTCACCTGCAGCGTCTCACCTGTGTCTGTGGCAGAGGGTCAGGTGGAAGCTCTAGATCTGGATGTACTGAGCTTGTGCTGGTGAAGGTCTTGGAGGAAAACTCTGTACATCTGGGTTTGGGGTGTTGAGGATTCTTTGTTGTGTTTCCTTGAGTTGAGGTCAGAGCTCTGATGTCAGATGGAGGTTCTGCTTCTGTCAGAGGTGCAGACAGAAGTTCATTCAGGGGGTGGCTCTGGATGGATCTGGTGGAGGCTGCGGTGAATTTTTTTGTTTTCGGTTCATATGGAGACTGAGGTTCAGGAATCTCGTGAATTTGAATGGAAGAGGGGTTCATTTGCCATGTTTTCTCTTCTTGAATAAACCTTACCCGTGTTTCTCCATTTCTCCTTCTTACAGTCGTCAACTCAGAGAGGATTCTGGGAGTCCGTCGTGCTTCTGCTTCGGTCACAGCTCGGAGTGCTCTGTGCAGCCGGGTTATTACATCCACAACATCAGCTCCACCTTCTCTGACGGTACACACCAGCACAGCACACGTCCAGCTCAGAGCCTCCACAGCAGCACATTAGACTGTTCTACATGACAGGGGCGCAAAACGCTCTCATTATGACTTCATTTGGTGGGAGGGCACCTGTGGAAAATATTTACTATAGTTTTACATACAAGAAATTTTGAAAATAAGTTTTAAGGCGAGACAATGGGCTCGGAGCGCCTGTACCCGGGTGCACAGCGCTCACACTGCTCCCCCTCCAGACCAGGGGGACACCGGTCAGTTTGTTCTCTCAACATAACGGCTTTCATGTGGAAACAACAAACTTATCCAATCTGCTCCTAAAGATGTTATTCTTCCATTGAATCCACTTCATCCATAGATTTCTCTGGGACATTGGAACTTCAAAGGCCGTTTTCTTAAAATGCATTTTTCTCCCTCGAGACATAAAGATCAGCCTTAAAGTAGATCCCACACCAAACTGTACAATCTGGACTCAACAAGATTTTGAAAATAATATAAGGATTTTTTTAAATCTAATTCTGAAACTGATTTATTGAAGTTTTAAGTCATAAAGATGAGGCAAAATTTGAATTTTTAGGACAATTTTCAGTCCAATCTAGTTCAAAATCCCCAATTTTTTTTGTAACAAATATGTGTGCAAAATGAACAAAGAAATTTAAACCTGATTCTGTCCATTTTTCAGATTTAAATGTCCCAAATATATATATTTATGGCAATTTTTTCACATAAAATGTCATATTTCTACAGGAAAACATGACACAATGAAAATATTGTAATACATTTCTCTCTCCCTTCTTTGCAGAAGAAGTTTCAAATGAATATCTTTGAATTTAAGATTTTTTCCTGTTCACTCGAGTGTCTCGCCTTCCACAATTGTGGAATTCCCTTTACATATGTCATATTTGCTGCTCATGTCCAGCCAGGACATTGCAAAATTGTCACCTGGGGACAAATAGGTAAAATCTTAAATATAATCATGTTCACTATGTTTTAGTGAAATGTGTCGTCTAATCTGTCGTACAAACCAGTGTTTCTCAAACAGCCCGTGTACCACTAGTAGTACGCAGGCTGTCTCTGCAGTACACAGCCCGTGTACCACTGGTAGTACGCAGTACACAGGGCCCTCTGCAGGTGGAGTATTGGTGGTATTTAGAGACAAATCAATCGATGTTTTTTGTCTTCCTTTGGGCTAATCATTATGTGAAATACATAAACAACTACGTTATCCATGGTTTAGTCTCATTTTAGGCCTGTTTTATTCTATTTTTAAACCTGGTTTAGCACCAATTTGGAAGGAAAGTAAAATTGGTTTAGATCTGGTGGTACCCAGAAAGCCAAATATTATCTTAGGTGGTACTTGGTGTGAAAAGCTGGAGAACCACTGATCTAGACTTTAATGTTAAAGTGTCTCCGACAGGTTGGACTACTCATTTAACTAAAATGCAGTTAAGATAAATATATGATGACATCACACTGGGAAAAGTACCAATCCTGGCCCTCATACGCACTTTAAAGCACAGTTAAAATAGGTCGGTGAAATCCTTCATTCATCCAGAAATGGCCTGTGTATCTAATAATTGGTTTGTAAACGGGAAATAATAAAAAGTACTGAAACTAAAGAGGTCAGTAAATACAGTGTTAGTCTGATCTGAGATGAGTTCCAGCTGCACAGTTTTGACTCTGTGTCGATCCAAACGCTCTGCTCACGTTCTGATCCCACTTGCTCTGATGTCATGAGGACATTTGGATCTCTCAAACACTGCCAGAGCTCATCAGGAGCAACTGCTGCGGCTGCTTGGCCCCAAGCATGATGGGAGCACGCACCTGTCAGTGGCCCATGCACCTGTCAGCAGTGGTGGAAAGTAACAAAGTACAAAAGTAAAAGTACTGTACTTATTTTTAGCTATCTGTACTTTACTTAAGTGGTTTTTATAGTGAATATTTTTTACTTTTACTTCACTACATCCCAAGTCATCCCAAGAGACCAAGTATCTGTACTTTTTACTCCACTACATTTTTAACTGGACTGAAAAGTAAAAAGTACTTTTCATTTTGTTTGAAGAGTTATTCTTCACATTCAAGCTCAACAACAAGCAAACAAAAATATACTCATAAAATTCTCTACAAAAATTAAGAAATTAATTTGACCTTTACTGACCAAAATGAAGCTCAATTATTAACTCAAATTATGATATTTAATAAGGAAAACTGGTCTCATAATCTGAATGAAATACTTTTACTTTTTACTCTTAAAGTACATTTTCAAACAGGTTCTTCACCACATGTATTTAAGTAGATTCAATGTGATACTTTTACTTTTACTTGAATATTTTTTTGCACCTGTAATTGTATCAGTACTTTTACTTGAGTAACAAAAGTACTTCATCCACTTCATCCACTGCCTGTCGGTGGTGAATGCACTTTAATGCTGCCCGCTCTTTTAAGATGAAAGTAAAAACTACCAGAGCTTCAGTGTGTTTATTTGTGCTACAGAGAGAAAATAACTTCAAGAATGTTTGAAAAGCAAATGCTCAGTGAAGATGAGTCGTCACTTATCTATGTTTGCCAAAAGCTCAGTTATGTATGAAAGCTGTTTTATTAGCTATTTAAGCTACAAAGTTGCTCATGCTGAATTACTAGCCGCCCCAGGACATCTCAGTCTCTGCTCGCACCCCTGGGGTGACAGTGTCTGACAGGGTTTGGAGCTCAGTTGCTCAGCGCACTCTGAGATCTCTGCCCTTGTACATATTGTGATTTAAATCAAATCAAATCAATTTATTTTTATAATGCCCAAAATCACAACAACAGTTGCCTCGATGGGCCACAGGTAAAAGCAGTTCAGATAACTGTCCCAGAATGCCCCTGTCCTTTGACCCTCCTTCGCGGCGAGGAAAAACTACAAAAAACCCCATGGGAAAAAGTAGAAACCTCTGGGAGAACCACAGTGAAGGAGAGATCCTACTCCCACGGACGGACAGGCTGCAGATTAACTAGGACTGACATCCACTTGGACTGTGGAGCCAGAACCACTCAAGAGGGAGGTGGCTTTAAAGAGTTCCTCCAGGCGGACGAGGAGCAGTCCACCCAGTGTAGAGAGATCCTCCAGCAGGAGATGAGGAACAGTTCATCTAAAGTAGAAGGAGTTCGTCCAGGCAGACGAGGTGTGGCTAATCCAGGGTTGAGGGAGTTCCTCCAGGCGGGTGGCGCATAGATCGTCCAGTGTAGAGATCGATCCTCCAGACAGATGGGGTTGGGGGGGGTCGTCACTGGAGCAGCCGCCGCAGTGCCTGAAACAGTCTCCACTCCCCGGGGGAAGTGGAGAGAAAGAGAAACATGTGAACAGCAATGAACAGAGTACAGTTGAAGTAATATTAAATATTGTTGATAGGTAAAGTAGGAAGAACCAGAGGATAGTGTTCAAGCTCCATACTTCCCCCAGCAGAATTGCTCCAAGGGCAGCGTAGAGAGAAATACTGTCCCGCTCACCTCTCAGGTCAGGTCAGGTCAGGTCAGGTCAGGTCTACCAGCTGACATCCTTGTCGTGGTTGAGCTCTCATGTTCTTCTTTGCAGGTCTGGATGGTTGGAGAGCTGCCACTCTGGACGGACAAACCCCCAGGAACGTGTACGTCCGCTGGTCACCCAGACACCAGGATGTGGAAGTCATCTCCACCAACAGCCTGCCCGCGTACCTGTACGCTCCAGGTCAGACGTCTGCTGGTCCCACGAGTCACGACGTGCATGGACCAGGGTTTATATCAAGTTCACTTAGATAACTCTGACACTTAGACTCTGGCAGGGAGAGAGGGCAGTGATGAAGAGGGAGGGAACGGGTCGTCACTGCAAAAGGCATTGCTTAACAAACTCCATGCCACTGCACTAAAGTCATGTCCTGCTGAGTGTTATCAAAAAAGTCTCATCTCAACTTGTGTTTTGTCTCTCAGCCCGTTTCCTGGGCGACCAGCTGCACAGTTATGGACAGAACTTGTCCTTCTCTCTGCGTATGGACCGAGGAGTGAGACACCCATCACTTGGAGACATTATCCTGGCGGGGGCGGGCCTTAGTGTGTCCACTTCCTTAGGAGACCTGAGGCACAGTGTCCCCTGTGGACAGAAGCTGCACTACAGCTTCAGGTAAGAGTAAGCAGGACTAACACCTCACTGAGAAACCAAGCAAACAAGATGAATTCTCTTCTTAAGAATCCATCTGGACCGACTTCCACTGTTGTGTTTGGTCTGAGCCACCAGTGCTGCAGGACTGGACCAATCACTGAGCAGCATTGTGGTTTGGGCGTAGCCATTAGTACTTCGGCCTGTTTTAGCAGAAATACAGATCATTTTGTTTTTCAAAAACATGTACATATGCACATAGTTTAGTTTAAATTTAAGTTAAAAATGTAATATCTCAGCCTGACAGCATATTGATGCCTACTTTCATAAAGAATGCTTGTTCTGCTCCCTCTGCTGGCGGCATAAAAGCATCAGAATCAGAATCAGAATCATTTATTAAAGGCCACACAACGGAGTTGGTGGAATTTGTTTTCGGTACAGCAGTTAATGCTCACATCTCTCATGTGTCAGTTCCATCATCAGCAACAGAAAAACAACAACAGAAGCACACATATATACAGGTTACATTAAGACAGTGATTCATTTAAGGTCCGTATAGCTATTGGAAAGAAGCTGTTTTTAAATCGGACAGATTTTGTGGTTATGGACCTGTAGCGCCTCCCAGAGGGCATAAGTGTGAAAAGATGGTGAGCAGGATGTGAAATATCTGAGGTGATTCTTGTTGCTCGCTGTGTGATGCGTCTTTGGTACAGAGTGTCTATGGATGGGAGTGTGTGGCCAGTGATCTTGGAGGATTTGTTGATGATTCGTTGGAGTTTTGAACGGGAGTGACTGTCCAAGTTACCATACCAGACTATTATGGATGAAGTAAGGATACTTTCAATTATGGCTGTGTAGAACTGAAGGAGGAGATTATGTCGTACCTGGAATTTCTTGAGCTGTCTGAGAAAAAACAGTCTCTTGTTGGCCTTTTTGTAGGTTTCCTCAGAGTGTTGCTTGAATTTAAGTGAGTTACTAATGTGTGTTCCCAGAAATTTGAAAGACTCTGTGGTGGTTATTGTGTTCATGCGCTGATGGAAATGGGAGTTTTGGGTGTGGGTGTGCGTGAGAAGTCGACAATCAGTTCTTTTGTTTTTGATGCATTGAGCTGAAGGTTGTTGTTTTGGCACCAAGTGACTGCTTGGGCAACCTGCTCCCGATAGTGTTTTTCATTATTGTTGGTAATGAGGCCAATTATTGTGGTGTCATCTGCATATTTAAGAATGGAGACAGAACTGTGTGAGGATGTAAGTGTGTTTGTGTAGAGAGAGAAGAGCCAGGGCGACAGGACACACCCCTGGGGGGCACCAGTGCTGAGGGTCAGAGGTCGGGATATGATGTTATTCATCCTGACTCTCTGTGTCCGTCCTGAGAGGAAGCTCCTGATCCAGTGGCATAAAGAGATGTCAATGTCCATGTCCATGAGTTTATTGTAGAGATTCAGAGGGTCGATGGTGTTGAAGGCGGAGCTGAAGTCCATGAATAGCACCCGAAGCCGTAAGTCCGAGGTGTGTTCCAGGTGTTGGAGTATCCTGTGAAGAGCCAAGGTGACTGCATCCTCTACAGACCTATTTGCCCGATAAGCAAACTGAAAACTGTCCATAAGTGGATTGGTGAGTTCTTTTAGGTGAGAGAGAATGATCCGTTCAAGTGACTTCATGATGACGGATGTGAGGGCAATGGGTCTGTAGTCATTGAGACATGTTATTTTATTGTTTTTGGGGACCGGGATGATGACGGAGTCCTTAAAACATCTGGGGACTGTGCAGTGAGTGAGGGAGCTGTTGAAAATATCAGTGAATATTGGGGCCAGTTGGTATGCACAGTGTTTCAGCACACCTGGGTTCACACCATCAGACCAGCAGCTTTCCCCTTTTAGTTTTAATAAAACATGTTCTCACCTCCTCCTCCTGGATTGAAAAAGGAGGGGTTGGGGGAGGCAGTGGAGGGGAGTAAATGGGACTGGGTTGCTGTTCGAACCTCCCATAAAAGGTGTTAAGCCGGTCTGGTAGGTCTTCTTCAATGTCCATGATGGGAGCAGTGGCACGTTTATAATTTGTCATTGTCTTTAGTTTTTTCCAGATCATTTTGGTGTCATTTGTGGCAATTTGTTGTTCCAGATTATGTGCATATTTAGATTTTGCCTTTCTGATTGCAGCTCTTAATTCATATTTGGCAGCCCTATATTTCCCCATGTCACCCTCACTAAATGCAGAGCACTTTTTACGCTGTAAATTGTGTATGTCCTTGGTGAACCATGGCTTGTTGTTATTGTAAACTTTGACAGTTTTTGTGGGTATGGACGTCCCGACGCAGAAGTTGATGTATGACGTCACCGTGTCGGTCCACTCATCCAGATTTGCGGGCAGCTGGGCGCGGAATATTCCCAGTCCGCACACTCCAGGCAGCCCCTCAAAGTGTCGAGAATGCATTCGACCAGCACTGGACAACTTTTTGGATTGTGGACGGTTGGATTTAAGTTTCTGCCTGTACTGTGGGACAAGGAGCAGCGTGGCGTGGTCTGACTTGCCCAGCGGCGCCGAAAAGACCGCACGCATTGCCACGGGAGTGTAGCAATGGTCGAGATGTTAGCGCCCCTACTCGGACAAGTGACTTGCTGGATGTAGTTGGGGAGTTCTTTTGACAAGTTGGCGTGATTGAAATCGCCTACTACGACATCACGGCCGCTGTCGGATTCGAAGTTTTCCACAGAAGATACAAAGGTTACACTTCTGCAGTGGCTACGCTGGCATTAGCCGATGGCGGGATGTAAACACCGACCAGGACAACAGAAGCAAACTCTCTGGGAAGATAATATGGCCTGCACTTCACACCGATGTACTCCAGATAAGGGCTGCAGAAGCTGGTGAGTTCCGTTGCATTGCTGCACCATCGCTGATTGACCAAAACACAGATACCGCCACCTTTTGTTTTCATAGACAGCTTCACTGACCTGTCAGCACGGTGTAGAGAGTAGCCGGGTGGGGTGATGGCGTGGTCCGGTACTGTGTGGTCAAGCCAGGTCTCAGTTAGGCAGATGGCAGAGCAATCCCTGTAGTCCTTGTGGGTTTGGAGTAGAAGAAACAGTTCGTCAATCTTGTTTCTGATTGAACGGACATTGGTGAGAAGCAGTGCTGGAAGTGGGGGCCGGTATGGGCGCTTCCTGAACCTGCAGAGGACACCGGCACGATGTCTCCTTGCCGGTTTGCGGTCATAGGGCTGCCTTGCTGGGGTAGGGACAGCTAATATCTCTGCAGGAATATTTGAGATCCATGCTTCAACAGCGATGTAGGAAGGATCCCTTAAAGAAAGCAACTCCAACCGACTGTACATGTAGCTCGATGACTTTTTAATGTGTACAGCTGACCATAGTAACAGACACAAGAGGAGAGCGTGTACCGTGGCAAGCCTCGCGGCCGCCATCTTATCATCATGTGGAGATAACATGTAACTTTTCTTAAATGTATAGAAAGAACATTTACACAGAATGAAAAGAAATGACGTAATACAAAAAAGCAGCAGCTTGTGACCCTGTGCAGTGTATTCTGCCGAAAACTGATGCTTTTCTGTTATTATTAATTTTTAACATATACGTTGATACGTTGTGCTTCCGTGTGATTCCTGTGTCCTTCTTGGATGCTCCAGGCTGGAGGAGAAGCTCTGGAGTCCTCAGCTCAGCCCCTTCGCATTTCAGACTCTGCTCCAGAACCTGACGGCCATCAAGATCAGGGCCACCTTCGGAAACAACGGTGAGTGGATTCATTATGCTCTTTGTTCCACTACACCTTTCACTATTCTATTGGAGATTTGAATAATTATTTTGCCTGGTTTATCCCAGTTTGAATATTTCTAAGCTCAATGCTGAGAATTTAAATCTTTCAACCAATCAGACACATGAAAGTTGTGCTGACTTAGACAGTAATAATAAAGTATACTAGATATAGATAGTGTAGTATTAGTCATTATTACCAAATTTGATACAACAGGCACTAATGGAACTCCAAAACCCAGGTGTCGAGAAATGTCCAAGTCCTGTTAGAACCAGTCCAAACTCAGTCCTGCACAGTGTGAGCCATGTCTGCACCAGTCCAAACCCAGTCTGGACCAGTGTGCACCAGTCCAAACCCAGTCTGGACCAGTGTGCACCAGTCCAAACCCAGTCTGGACCAGTATGCACCAGTCCAAACCCAGTCTGGACCAGTGTGCACCAGTCCAAACCCAGTCTGGACCAGTGTGCACCAGTCCAAACCCAGTTTGGACCAGTGTGCACCAGTCCAAACCCAGTCTGGACCAGTGTGCACCAGTCCAAACCCAGTCTGGACCAGTGTGCACCAGTCCAAACCCAGTTTGTACTTGTGCTCACTGGTCCAAACCCAAACGTCATGTTCTACATGTTGCTGTTGTTGTTGGGATAGTGTGTGATATACATGCTGTAAACACGCTGGATTGTAGGCACTAGCATGTAATTGTACATGCTTTTAGTGGTAAGGGAACCCAGAGGTACCCTACACAGGCACAGGGAGAACATGCAAGCTCCATATATGCTCAAATTATTTTTCCTTTTTATTTGTTTTTTTATTTACAACTTGATATTGCAAATTTCTGAATTTTCTGTCAAATATTTTATGGGTCAGGCCTTATTTTCCTGTTATTTAAATGAAATTCAAAGTACTTCCGGCCTGGCTTGTCCTGGTAGGCTCACGTTGTGACTGGACTTTTTACCCTCAGGGCGGGGCTACCTGGATAACGTCTCCCTGGTGTCGGCCCGGCCCGGCCCGGGTACAGTCCCTGCGGGCTGGGTGCGGAGCTGCCGGTGTCCCCCTGGTCTGGAGGGGGAGCAGTGTGAGCGCTGTGCACCCGGGTACAGGCGCTCCGAGCCCAGCCGCGGGGCCTTCAGTGACTGTCGGCCCTGCCAGTGTCCAAAGGGCAGCTGCGACGCTCAGACTGGAGAGTGCCTGTCCTCTGACGACAGCCAGGGATGTCCCAGCGGATACTCGGGTAACTTAACGATGGACCTTCTCACTTTACTTTACTTGATTTTACTTGACTTGACTTTACAACTTAACTGATATTTATATCCCAGTATTTGAACGTCAGATGTTGCTTCTCTCGTCAGGGCCTGGTTGTAGAGACTGTGCAGAGGGGTTTTATCGTGAGACGGTGCGAGGAGATGGTTTCCCCCCTCCGTGTCAGCGTGAGTACCATCTGTGCTGGGATTCTATAACGTCTATAAAATTTGTTAGATTTTAGTTCATTATTTATTTGTCAAGGACCATGTACAAACACATTCATCTCATAAAAGAGGAAATGCTTTGCACCAAATTTAGCAAAGAGCTACTTTCCATCTGGGCAGGTGTGCACACAAGTTAAAACACTACAAAAAGTACCAAGAGTTGTTATCATATAGTGTAGTAATGATGCTGTACGTCTTAACCATATAAACGATGTTAGGAGAACAGTTACACAGTGAACTGGACTGTTTCTGGCACAGTTGAATACATCAGTCCATACTGTTTAATTGGGACTTTATTTCATCAACAAACCATATGCTCATTTCATTTGTTTAAATTACAGAAATACCTGTTTTAATCATTATTAGTTACATTTAATTTGTTGTTGCTGCAGAACTGCTATATCGACATAAACAATGATCAAATATATTACTTTCCAAATTTAACAATGAACACATAAGTCAGTGTGATGTTTTTGTGCTCTCTCCTCCTGCAGCCTGTGCCTGTGACCAGCAGGGGGCAGTCTCCTCACAGTGTGACTCCTCTGGGACCTGTACCTGCAGACCGGGCTTTGAGGGTCCCAAATGTACAACGTCCAAGTGTCCGTCCTGCTTCAGCCCTGCCATTGCACGGGTCGGTACCACTCCTGGTCTCATACACACCTGAGTATTCCTTCTGGGACGGAATGCCAATGGTGCTTTTGATATTGTGTGTTTTTTTTGCTATAAAAAACAACTGAAACTTAAGGAATGAAAGAAAAAGCTGTATAAGGTTGTGTTCACCCTTGTACTTGTTTGGTCCCCGTTTGAGCCCAGTTTAATTCTGCTTTAGACTTGATTTGGTCCTGTTTTAGTCCTGGTTTGGCCTTAGCCTTGTCCATGTTCATGTTCTGGGTTTAGTCCCCAGTTTTAATGTGAAGTTTGTGCAAGTGTGAATACATCCCAAATGTACAGATGATTTTAAGCTACAAACTGATAACAGTCTGAAACTGGAGTAAAATAGGAGGACGATAACTGAATTTAAACAGGACTAAACCAAGACTGAACCAGGAGTAAGCTAAAACTACAGCAGTGCTAAACCACTACAAAATGTGGAATGAAAAGAATTGAACCAGGACTAAACCATGTATTTAAAATTCACATAAAATATTTAAAATGTAAGCAAAAGGTTACCGTAAACATGCATTAATATGTTTTGCAGTTGGAGCAGTTTGCGCTGAAAGTCCGAGAGCTGGAGACATACTTCTCTGGTCCAGGCCAAGGTTCGGGCCAAACTGAGGCCATGGAGGCAGCCCTCAGGTCCGCCCGCAGGCAGCTGGAGGAACTGAAGGACGACCACCAGCTGGCTAAAGGTACAGTCCACGTATGGCTTTGCAGAGAAGTGAAACAAATGCAGAAAAAGCTGAGGAGAAACAGGAAGTAGTATCCTGTTTACTCTAGCTTTAGCCACATCTCACAGACACAAACGGGAATTGCTAAACGTCTTTGTTGAGATCCGGCTCGTGATTAAAACACATAGTTCACATATAATTTGGATTTCATTTATAAAGAAAACACTTGTTACGTTTGAGTGACTTCAGCAGGTCCTGAACGTGGTTTTGGTCACTTCTGGCATTCAAATCTGACAAAGCTCACGTGTCGTTTCTCCACTAAAACGCCTGTGCACAGATGTGGAGAGGCGCCTGGAGAAGAGGCTGTCCTCCCTGGGCTCGGATCAGCAGAGCCTGGACCAGGACCTGAAGCGAGCGTCCCTCATGGCGCAGGACGTCCAGAGCCGGCAGCAGACGTACAGGCAGGAGGTGGACAACGTGGAGGATCTGATCCCAGACATGAGGAGGCTACTGGAGCAGGCCCAGCGCAAACTCGCATCTGTGGTGAGACAACTACACTTCTGATATGTGTCCTTTAATGTTAACGACTCTGTCGCTCATGCCACCATGAAGGTGTCTCTGTATGAATGAATGTGATGTGTGCATGATTGGTGGCACAATAAAGGACACATGCAAAATGGACTTTTTCTCCCTGTTTTAACCCTGTTCTAACACAAAAACAGACCTGTTTACAAGGTCCTCACCTTCTTCTCTCCTTCTGTTTTTGCATTGTCATTTCCACTGTTGCCAACTGATTTCTAACACCAGATGAGAAAACACAGACTTATGCAATATAATGTATGTTTTCAATTATTTGCATACATTAAAAAATGCATTATTTAAATTTGTAAAACATGAGACACTGAAGTCAAGGTAGAAATGCAAATTTGAAAGACAAGAACAATACAAATAATCCAGAATCTGTGTCCTTTAAGTATCTTATCATCAGCGAGCATGAAGTGAAGAATAATGTGCACAGTGTGGTGCACACTGAGACTAATGCAAGCTATTGTTTCTGATCTTCTGACTTCAGGAGCTCCCTCAGGCAGACGCTCCCTCAGACTCAAGCTCAAACCCTTTCGACTCTCTGCTCCAAAAGGCTCTGGACCTGCTCCAGCCGTGAGTACACCATTGACCTGGTCTAGACCTGGTTTAGACCTGGTTTAGACTTGGTTTAGATCTGGTTTAGTCCTGTGTTAGTCCAATTATAATCCTGTTTTAGCTTTGTGTTAGTCCAGTTATAATCTTGTTTCAGACCTGTTATAGCCCAGTTACAGTCCTGTTTCAGCCCTGTGTTAGACCAGTTACAGTCCTGTTTCAGCCCTGTGTTAGACCAGTTACAGTCCTGTTTCAGTCCTGTGTTAGACCAGTTACAGTCCTGTTTCAGCCCTGTGTTAGACCAGTTACAGTCCTGTTTCAGCCCTGTGTTAGACCAGTTACAGTCCTGTTTCAGTCCTGTGTTAGACCAGTTACAGTCCTGTTTCAGCCCTGTGTTAGACCAGTTACAGTCCTGTTTCAGCCCTGTGTTAGACCAGTTACAGTCCTGTTTCAGCCCTGCGTTAGACCAGTTACAGTCCTGTTTCAGCCCTGTGTTAGACCAGTTACAGTCCTGTTTCAGCCCTGTGTTAGACCAGTTACAGTCATGTTTCAGTCCTGTGTTAGACCAGTTACAGTCCTGTTTCAGTCCTGTGTTAGACCAGTTACAGTCCTGTTTCAGTCCTGTGTTAGACCAGTTACAGTCCTGTTTCAGTCCTGCAATAGACCAGTTACAGTCCTGTTTCAGCCCTGTGTTAGACCAGTTACAGTCCTGTTTCAGCCCTGCGTTAGACCAGTTACAGTCCTGTTTCAGTCCTGTGTTAGACCAGTTACAGTCCTGTTTCAGTCCTGCAATAGACCAGTTACAGTCCTGTTTCAGCCCTGTGTTAGACCAGTTACAGTCCTGTTTCAGCCCTGCGTTAGACCAGTTACAGTCCTGTTTCAGCCCTGTGTTAGACCAGTTACAGTCCTGTTTCAGCCCTGTGTTAGACCAGTTACAGTCCTGTTTCAGTCCTGTGTTAGACCAGTTACAGTCCTGTTTCAGTCCTGTGTTAGACCAGTTACAGTCCTGTTTCAGCCCTGCGTTAGACCAGTTACAGTCCTGTTTCAGTCCTGTGTTAGACCAGTTACAGTCCTGTTTCAGTCCTGCAATAGACCAGTTACAGTCCTGTTTCAGCCCTGTGTTAGACCAGTTACAGTCCTGTTTCAGCCCTGCGTTAGACCAGTTACAGTCCTGTTTCAGCCCTGTGTTAGACCAGTTACAGTCCTGTTTCAGCCCTGCGTTAGACCAGTTACAGTCCTGTTTCAGCCCTGTGTTAGACCAGTTACAGTCCTGTTTCAGTCCTGCGTTAGACCAGTTACAGTCCTGTTTCAGTCCTGCGTTAGACCAGTTAAAGTCCTGTTTCAGCCTTGTGTTAGACCAGTTACAGTCCTGTTTCAGCCCTGTGTTAGACCAGTTACAGTCCTGTTTCAGCCCTGTGTTCGTCCAGTCCTGGAGCTGCTCTGGTTCCTCTCACAGATCCTCTCTTCCTGCTGCAGGCACAGGTCTGATGCTCTGTCCATCGCAGAGGATTCATCTGGAGCTCTGAAGGACTCGGAGCAGAGTGCAGCGCTGCTCCAGGCTGTGCTGGGCCGAGAAGAGAAGGTCCAGAAGATCACTAAAGACCTCCAACGCACGTGAGTCTGTGGACAACCACCACGCACAAACAGATGACAGACCTGTGCTCGGCATTTTCACTACACATTTTATTTTGTTTGTTTTTGCGTTAGTCCTAATTCGTAGGCCGTGTTCACTAGACATGGGACGATACTGAAATTTTGTGTCACGATTATCATGGACAAGATAATTTCATTTAACATTGATATCACGATAGGTATTAAAATTGTTGACAGTTTAAAAAATGTGACTTTCTCGTTATAAATAAATTCTGACATATTTGTATTTTATTATAAGCGAAAACAAAAACCATCTAGAGGAGAACATAATGGATAAGTTGCTTTTTTCTGCACAATCTGGTGACAAAATGGTGATTATCTTTGTTGACGATTATCACGATTATACAAAATGTAGCACAAACGATTATTGTATTTCCTTTTCATCATGATAAACCACATTATTATTTATTGTCCCATCCCTAGTGTTCACACAAACATTACATCAAACTGGAACTACACCTGGAACATTGGCATTCCCTCGAGGGCAGTGTAATATCCCTAAATGTAGAACAGCTTTTGCACAGTCTGCTTTCTCATTTAGGGCTATAAAACTGTAGATTGAGCTCCCATCAGAATTATTGAGCTCAAACAGCTTTATAGCCTTCTCTAGAGAAGTGAAAGCATGTAGACATGTACACACTTTTAACTGCATGCATGAACTGTATGGACATGAATGCAAGCGACTGATTGACTGATTAATTATATGAACTCTGCTAAGCTAAATGAATGTAGTCATTTTTATGCCAACTGTGCAAATGTTAAGACTGCGGATAATGATAAATGTATTATTGCACAGTAAATATTGCACTTTTGACCCCTCCCCCCAGAGGACTACAGAAGGAAATTAGCATTAAAGCTAGAGTCTGGAAAAGCATTTCTGCTTTTTGCTTCATGTAATTGTACATTGTCCTAGTAAATGGCTAAATGAAAATAAAATGAATGAATAAACCAGCAATAAACCAGGACTAAACTGGGATTAAACCTGGACTAAACCTGGACTAAATGTTGATTTATTGTATTTTACCAGGATTTAAACAGGACCAAGTCAGTGTTTGACTTTATTTTATTGACCCAAATTGTATTACATTAAAAAAAAAAATTTAATTGATGTTAATATGTATAATATGTGTAATAAGTGTATGATCAGGACTCTGGGAATGAAAAGGAAAAACTTAACTAACTTAACTTAATAACTCTCCCTTCCCTTAATTTTTGTTTAGTTTTTATTTTAATGATTTAAATATATCTACTTTACTTTAGGGATTTCTGATCATGTTTTATGTAGTTTAGTCAGGCAGAATTAGTGCATTGACAAATTTGATTAATTGACAAAATGAACACATCAGAAGTGAATCGTGCTTTCATGGACTCAGTGTCGTTCTTTTACAGTAGGAACAAGGACTTGAATTTTCACTGTATAATTTGTAACATTTTGTCAGGTTTGATGAAATCTCTGCTGAGGTGAAGGACCTGGAGACACAGGCGCCTCAGGTCAGCTCCAACGCCATAGCCCAGAGTGCGATGTCCGACCGTCTGCTGCAGGACATACTGAAGGCAGAGAAGAAGCTGCCCGCGCCCCTGCAGGTACTGTCTGTGCCTCACCAGGAGAGTCACCCATCAGTGAATCCTACCCTCTCACTCTCTGCTTGTCTTCTCCAGGCGGACGACATGTTGTCCAAGTTGGACCTTCTGAAAGCCGGCGCTGATAAGAACTTGAATGATCTGGATAAACTTAAAGGTGCTGTAGAAATGGCGCAGGACAGCGCTGTGGACCTGCTCGGCCAAGGAAAGGCTGCTCAAGTGGTAACATGACCCCAACTCTGGACACTCTCGCGCTCTAGTCTCTGAGGAGCTCTGTCTCACTGGTGTGTTGTGTTGTTGCAGACCTTTGACAAACTGGTGACCAGAGTGGACCAGGCCAAGTCTGACACAGAGGACGCTCTGAGGAGGATCGGGAGCAACACTGATCAGCTGCAGGACTCTCTCAACACTCTCAAAGGTAAATGCACACTTTACACTTTGGTCTGTGGGTGTGCCAATTCTTAAAGGGCTTTGAGAGAAAAGGCTGGGGTGACTTTAGACTTTAACCTGTAAAAAAGGGAAATGCAAAATTAGAAAACCATGACATGCCATGTTTAGTTGACTTTAAAATGTCATTGAAAATGTTTTAGAACATTTCAGATGACATTGTATTTGGTGATACCATTTTGGTGTTCTTGGCTTCTTATCTAATCACATGAAAGGTTGAGCCACATTTTGTGTATTAAGATCTAAAAGCTATGCAGACTCCATTGTTATTTCTGCATATTTGTTGGTAATTGTGTTATGTAATTGCAACAGTACGTCCCCATCCAACTTTCTCCTCCATGCAGGTTTTGAGCAGCAGATGGAGCGAGCCAAAGCCCTGTCAGATGCTGCCATTGGTCAACTACCTGCCATCAACGCCACCGTCCAATCAGCGAAGAGAGACAACGCTGCCACTCTGGGCCTGATGGACGGGGTCTCGGAGCAGTTGGACCAGGCCGGAAAGACACGAGACCAGCTGAAAGGCGCTGTGGATGGACTGCAGGTAACAACTTTAAACACTCTGCATCCTGAATCCTTAGACTACTTTAAAGGTGCACTATGTCACTTTTCTGTACCAACAAATCAGATTGTGCACCTTTAAAACTGTTTTTCAGGGGGCTAGACAATGACAATGAGGTTTAATATTGCCATTAACCCTTTGGGGGTTGCATCTGTCACATGCAACATCTTTTGAACCATTACAGATACAGACGTTCAAGCTTTCCAACAAACACTCTCATAACTCTCTAGCATAAAGACAGGTTTTGTTATCTCAAATGTCTCAAAGGTCTCAAATATATGTGAAATTAAATGGGTCAAAGTCATAATGACAGCTCATATTGTCAAAACGTTGAGACTCACTGTTGCTGGCACTGAGTCTTGAGCCTTCACCAAGCTTCTTAAAGAGCCAAGGCATGTTCAGCTTTATAACAGCTCCAACAAAGTCAGGAAATCCAGGGAAAAAGTTGCACCAGCCAAGTCTTACATTCCTCTTCATTATACTGTATAATCCAAAATGGTCCTTGGTGGATATTTTCATCTTGTTGCGCATAAAAGTAGCTATTCTAGTCTCATAAAAGTAGCTAGTCTCCTTTTATGGGTTAGAGAAGTCAGAATTGAGTCCAGTGGGAGAATTCTTCTTGCTTTGTGTGTAGTTTTGACTCAGAGGTTGATCTGTCGTCATAAGATCCAGCAAAATCTGCCGAGTAACACATGACTCGCTGGGAGCAAAATAGCCCAAAATACAGCCAAATAAATGAAAAATCCCTCGCTGAACAGGGCGTGATAAACATCTTCTGTAATAAAATAACCAACTGTATAGAAAACATTTAATTAAAGGCAAATACATTTATACATTGAAAATTACTTCAAAGATATTGAGAAGTGATGCAGATACAAGCACAAAAACAAAACTAAAATCCAGGTTTGCCTTGTTCTTGCTCAGGGCTTGTGGAGCTCTGTCCCCTCTGCCAGTGGACTTTTGGACCAGGCCTCGCTCCTCCGCACCCAGGCAGAGCAGATCCAGGCGGGTTCCTCCTCCACGACAGCAAAAGTGAAGAAGGAGCTGGACCAAGCCCGGGCTCTGAACCAGAAGGCCGCGCAGGTAAACATCTCAAGGACAGGAAAACCTTCACTTTGGAGCAGGACAGGGAGGTGTAACGGAGCATGTTTGTGACAGGGAGCAGAGGCGGCCCAGGCGGCTCTGGAGAACACCCAGAAGAGCCGGGACGCGGTGAGGAACACGCTCCGAGACGTCCTCAACATGATCAACGGTCTGAGTAAGGGCTCCTACTAAACACATTTGTCATTTAAGATCATAATAATCAATAATAAAAGATCATAATCTGACATAATATCTGAACAGCATCCCTTTGAGGCTTTGTGCTCACATAATGCTGTTTTCACCTACCACCTATCCCCGCCCACATCCGCATTAGTTTCAATTCTTTTCAAACTCCAGCTTATACACAAACTTTTTATTTGCTTATTGCAGTGAAACTTTGAGGTGGGACAACGGCAGAGAATCAGTTCTGCAGTTTTGAACAGGAAGTTATTGGACCTGTTTCCAACATTATGTTGTTTTTGATTAACATTATGGTTTAGATCCCTCGTGTTATTTTTGATCAGAATATTCAAACATTTACGTTGTGCTGAGCCTGGAAATACAAAATCCTTCTATGGTTTGGGTGCTTCACCTTTAGCTTCACCAAAACAACAATGCTGCGCTGTGATTGGTCCAGTCCTGCACCACTGGTGGTTCAGACCAAACCGCGAGACTCGGTCCAAATGGATTCTTAAGACTTCATTAACTCACAAATATCATAAGAATTTATTTTGCAGGCAAGGTTATGATTCATTGATTAGAACCACTGACAATGATGTTGACAATGATGATTGTTGCCCTAGATCAGGCCTGAAATTGTCCTATTATAGATTTAGGTTGGAACTAATTTTGACTGTTTAAATTACCTTCAGCACAGAGCTAGCTGACCTCAATGCTCCTGGAGGTGTCAGATGTGTACAGAGAAGCTGGTCAGGAGGGCCTTGCTTTATAGAACACGACTGTGTACCCACCGACACAGAGGCTACATTCACACTGCAGGTCTTAACACGCAATTCAGCTTTTTTTTCCTAAATCAGATTCATTTAGAAAGGCCATTCACATTACAAATAAAATGTGACTCATACAGTTTTAATGTGTGAACCCAAACAGTTCTGAAGTGTCTGATGTGGAGAAGAACAGGACAGAAAGAGTCTATAATGAGGAAGCACGATTTTTTGAGGAAGCACGATTTAAAAAAAACTTTTTTTGTTTAGTTTTTTTGGCACACTTTACAAAACCAATTCAGTCGAATCTTTACTTTTTTCAGCCCTTTCTAGCTCTACTGCTGTTGCCTAGCACGTTTAAAGGTTTAAATTGTTTAATTCCTGTCTTTTGACATGAAAAAAGCGTGTCTCCTGTTTCATTTCAGCGTGTGCCCAGACTGCAGTCACTTTGCAAAAGATCAGATTCGAATCAGATTTAGTTCCACATATGACAGTGGCCCGGGTCGCATTTGAAAAAATCTGATTCAGGCTGTTCACACTGTCAGATCCAGGTCACATTTGGGCCAAAAATATCTGATTTGACCTGCAGTGTGAACGTAGCCAGAGACCCCACCTGGCCCGGGAATCAAACCTTGAACCTTTTTGCTGCAGCTGTTCATATTCCTGCTGTACCTTTAAGGCTAACCCACTGCACTGTTGGGTCTTTTCCTCAGACGGCTCGGAGCCTCTGGACCTGTCCCGTCTGGAGCGCTTAGAGGCCTCGCTGGGGGCCGCTCAGGCTGACATCAACAAGGGTTTGGTGCCTCGTCTGGAGCAGATGCAGCAGAAGGAGGAGGCCCACAAGCGCTACCTCAGGAGCCTGGACCGGGACCTGTCCACCATCCTGAGGGACATCCAGAACATCGAGGACATCCTGCTGTCAGTGCCCCAGGGCTGCTTCAACAACGCCCCGATAGAGGAGCCGTGAGCAGTGAGCACCCTCCCGGACCACACCCAAAGAGCCGCTCATATTTAGGATGGAAGATATGGCAAGCATTTATTTCATGGTTTTCTTAGTCATAATTTCAGTTTTCACACGCACTTATACATTGTCTTTAAGAGTAAATTTACTTCAGGGTTAGAGGTCAAATCCACTGTCACTCACTCGGTGTCCACTGCACGATGATGGCCGTTTGCGATGAAAGAATGACGATTGTGGGGAAAGTCGTGGCTCAAAAACACGGAATTAAATTTAGAACCGTCGCACCACCAAAGACGAGCTGCAATTTATTTCAAACCTGTCTGATATTTTGGAATCTTGGTCTCAGAGTGAGCCCTCCTCTCACTGCGCCTATAACCGATCTCTGCCAAACATGTGACCAACTGTGGATCCAAGCGCGTAGTCAAAGTAACAGCAGGAGCTCAGTGATCTTATACAGACGCAAAAACAGTGCTAGTCTCAAACGGAGCTGATATTCACTCAAACTTTGATCGTGTGAACCCTCGCGCTGTGAGCATGTGCTGCCGTCTCACGATTTAAATTCACATCTTGTAGTGTGACATCCAAACACTGCGCAGTGGACATAGGCCTTCCAGAGGCGGACCAACAGGACGAGGGGTGTGTCTGTCTGAATATTAAACATCCTGTACAGAATGCATTAGTCTGGCATTTTAAACTTCTGGACAGATTCGTTTTGGGATTTAAAGGAAAAATATTATGCATTTTTTGTCTGGTTTTTAGCCTTTAAACATGCTCTTGAGTACATTAAATTGACCTCTCATGTTTTGCCCTGGCAGTTACTGAGTTTATGCAGCCAGTTGGTAGCGCCTACTTACACAATTTAGTTATGTTAGCACTTTAAGAGACTCTATGGTCAGGCTAGTAGTAGCAGTTATAGAGGCAGAAATGCTCAGAACAAGTCTGTAATGATTTAAGGACTTAAAACAACAGAAGACAGATAAGTGACGTGTGAAATCGGAAAAAAACGTTAGCGGTCGAGGGAGTTCAGCAGGAAGTGTTTTTGATGGACAGGAGAGGATTTTCTAATAAACATTCCTCAAAACAGCGTGAATGCAACTGAATGCTACTTCAGGTCTGTTTTTGATGACAGAACATTGTTAGAACCGGGTTAAAGCTCAAAGAAGTCACTGTAGCAGAATGTGTGTCCTTTAATATTTTCCAGCTTAAAATAATCAATGTTTGCAAAAAAAGTAAAAGTTCAGTCTGTTGAACTTCCGACTTGTACAGTTGCACTGAACTGTAATGGAGCGGTTTAAATGAGACAAAAAGAAATGTATTTTTCTACATGTATTATTTAATGTACAAATTATTTATCTATTTCCAAATATGGGATGTCAAATACTTAATAATTAGCTTGTTGTTGTCTGTTTGATTTGTTTTCTGTTTTTTTTACAACTGATTGTTCTATTTGTGTTATTTTTTTGACTGAGGTTTCTTTGACACCACTGCCTCCTAGTGGCTCTGCACTGTCTTTATACTGACTGACTTTTTTTTTAAGATTTATTTTTAAATATATAATAAAAACGTCAAATTATATTTTGTGTGTGTCCTAGGGTTCCATTGGGAAATGGTTGAATAGTTAGTTGGGCTAATGTTTTATTATTATTATATTTTATTATTATTATTATTTTTAAGCAGGCATTTTTTAAACTGTTTTGTTACATATAGACGTTTACAAAAATTACATTATTTTTAATTTACTCAAATTGATTTTATTGAGACAATGCATGATTTACAACCAGTGCAAACAGAGTCAGCTTTCATAAAGAGAATATGACAAATACAGTTAATAAACAGGCTATACAAGAAAAGCCTCCAATATCACCAAAACCTTCCCACAAACACCTCCAGAAATGACGTTCGTAATCATAATTTCACACAATATTTGTGGCTTTTCGTGATATTTACAACATGAATCGACCTTTAATATAGCCTACATAAAGTTTCCATTTTATGCTAGTCAAGCTTTTTAAACAATGTGCAAAAACAAAGTCAAAGAAATAGCACCCTCTGCTGGCAGCAACGACGAAAACCAATAGCAGGCTAAAACCAAAAGCTGAAACCATTTTAGTTCATATGGTTGAACTGAAGGTCGGAGGAGATATGAGGACATACAGCAGTGGAGCCAAGTGTTTTCAGCTCCCCAGAAGGATGTGGCCACAGTGTGCAGCCGCAGCAGCGTGCAGCCGCAGCAGCGTGCAGCCGCAGCAGCGTGCAGCCGCAGCAGCGTGCAGCCGCAGCAGCGTGCAGCCGCAGCAGCGTGCAGCCGCAGCAGCGTGCAGCCGCAGCAGCGCAGCAGCCGCAGCAGCAGCCGCAGCAGCGTGCAGCCGCAGCAGCGTGCAGCCGCAGCAGCGTGCAGCCGCAGCAGCGTGCAGCCGCAGCAGCGTGCAGCGTGCAGGTGCAGCCGCAGCAGCGTGCAGCCGGAGCAGCGTGCAGGTGCAGCCGCAGCAGCGTGCAGGTGCAGCCGCAGCAGCATGCAGGTGCAGCCGCAGCAGCGTGTACATGGAATAATGCACGGTGTCCAAACGTTTCCATAAAGGCCACAAGTGGGAAAAACCTATAAAGCAAAAGACTGTCGACTTTTTATGAATCAATGAGATGGGTCTGACCAAGCCACCTCAATTGTAAAACCAACATTCAAATCAACATTCAACTTCATAATTCAAAATCATAATTACAATGTTTTTTAAAAAAGATCTGTGTCTAAAATAAATATAAATTCACAATCAAAAATCATATTTGGTAGTTATCCTTGCGTTAAACCATCACCATATCACCTCACCTTTTGTTATGTGTTGCTGTCGAATTAAAGGGCCTGTACCTGATTTTGAACCATGACACAGAAACATGTTTTTGTTTGAACTGTTAGCCCCGCCCACACAGTCCTTCCTGTCACTCAGTATTACTCCATGACCCAGAAAAGACTGTGTGGAATAGTCTAATGCAGTTGTTTCCATATAGTTCCTCTAACTCTTTTTACAATTAGCTTTTAGCACTTTTGAAACTGCACCATGACAGAGAATCACAGTCTGGTCAAGCTAATATTTCCCCATGATTCATAGTGTGCGATGTGCCTGATTGGTTGAAAAGAGGTGACCCTGGCAAACCCTTCTGCACTAGTTTTTCCTAACAAAGTGTGTTCATAACATTCACAGATTATACATCACAAACACAATGTCTTTTGAAGTTGTTTCTATTAAACAATGTGTGATGTAAAGAGAATTTATCTTATCTAGAGTAAATCAAAATCAGGTAAAGGCCCTTTAATTAGGCAGAAAACCGGCCAAACATCTGCATTTGGCCCCTGTAGTTTGGACACCCTTGATATAATTAATAAACAAAACTAAATCCAGTTATTGTTTAAGCTAAGAAGCCTGTTTAGCACAATGTGGAAATTTCAAGTACATTTTTAAGTTTATTTAAACAAGACAGGGGCTAAAGATAATCGTTGTTCAATTCTGTCTAGATTTCCAACCTTATCCCAATGTCATATAAAACTCACTCCAAAAGCAGAACCTTGTCGAGGACATTCATTCATAAAGTTTACAATCAGTGATCATCATCTGTACAGAATCAGCTTTACATGGATATGATGACGTTATTATATCCGGAATATTTTGGAGCACAATCACTACAGAAGTCCTCATGCCAGAACCGAACAGTCCGACTATGCATGCATCTACTCGTACTACGGGAGGAGAGGGAGGGGGAGTACTATGGTCCAAGTCTGAGGAGTAAAGTCCTACATTCAGATGGAGGAGGCAGGAGCTCGGAGGGCGACCACCGGGAAATGTCAGTAGTGAGGCCTTATTTTATGTGGGAGAGACTAAAATAAAGATTGATCAAATAAACATATGAAAAGGCTGTTACAGATGCAGATAAAAGCTCTGGACCAGGGACCGATGGTCTTAGTCCACCAGTATTTATATTAGTCGACTTATTTGCATTTAACAAATTTATGTGGCAAAAACGAGAAGATGTGCAGTGAGTCAGCTGAAGATTTTGGAGTAAATCAGTATCTCTGACAAATAATACACTGTTTACTAGTACTTTTCTGTATAAATTGATATTTTTGCATGAACTCCTGTGCAGTTTCGGTCTTCTGAGTGCAGTTTTAGTCAGATACAGAGAGATACTTCACAGTTTAGAAATATTTTCGCCACACCCCCTCACGCCGCAATAATATCATAATGGCATATGGCGATACATGCGATAATCAATATATTGTTTTGAAATAAACAAATCCATATTTACAGCCGTAATTCTTGGTTAAACCACTAATGTTTTAGTTTTTATTTAGGACGAAATATAGGATGAAAATGCACATTCTGTTTAGGAAATATTGAAATAAAAACAGTGAATATTTGCATGCACTAATTACTAATTTCTCAAAAAAAAAAAAAAAAAAAAAAAAGCTAAAAAAAAAAATATATATATATATAATGTTGTGCAGTGCTGCCCCAACTTTTTTTTGTGGAAAAAAAACTGTTGATATATTGATACAGAATTATCAACACTGCATTAAAAAGGAAAAAATCGCTTTTTTGGCACACACCCATTTTACAATAAATGTATGGGGAGAAAATAGTAAAAAATAATGATATCATGACACTTAATTTAACAAAAGTGTATTAACATTGTACCTTGACAAATCAATGAATTGAATTTTTGTAGAACTTTTTTTGTTTGGAAGCTAAAGTAGAGGCTACTTCAAAAACAACTACTTTCAAAACAAATGTACAAGGAGTATCAGTCATTGTAGTACTGCCATCTTTTTTATTTCATTCTACAGTCTACAGTCAATCTACAGTATGGCATTCAGTGTATCTATCTGTATGGACATGTGACTCCACCAGGCACGCATCTCCTCGTACAACAGGCCAAGTTACAGGTCAGATCTGTGCAGAGGAGACCCCACTCACAGTAAGAACACAGGTTTTTCAAGGTATTTTTGAGCAATAAAAACGCCTGTGACGAAGGTGTGGACACAAGAGGATTTTCTAATAAACATTCCTCAAAACAGCGTGAATGCAACTGAATGCTACTTCAGTTATGTCTTTGATGACGGAAAAATGTTTGAACATGGTTTGAAGCTCAAAAAAGTCACTGTAGCCGAATATGTGTCCTTAGAGGAAAAATATGATGCATTTTTTTGTACTGTTTTTAGTGTCTTCAGTTTGACTCATGTTTTAGAACTAAAAATAAAAATAAAAAATAATAAAAATAAAATACTTTTACAAAGAAAAACATTACTTTATCACTGCATTGGGAGATGCTATTTAGACTTAGCTGTGGCTCCATCTACTGGCTGTAGAGGCAATTGCACCTATATATATATATATATATATATATATATATATATATATATATATATATATATATATATATATATACCCACAATGCACTGCAGTAAAGAGTGGATCTGACGAAGTTGAAGTTATCATGATTAGGCATAAGAAATGTTCAGAGCGAGTCTGGCCATGATTTAAGGACTTAAAACAGCAAAGGATTCTGGGATAAATGACGTCAGCATCATCTACGTCACACATGAAGGAGTTCAGGACACAGTGTTGGACAGAGAGGATTTACAATGGAGGATTCATCAAACAAACATGAATCAAACTAAATGCTACTCCAATGTATGTTTTTGACCACTGAACAATGTTAGAACATGGAGAAAAGCTCAACAAAGTCAAATTTGCATCATTTTTGTCTTTTAAGACACTGTGCCAATCTGCTCCGAAGTGAACCAGTGAAAAGGCAGCTATAGTGCACCTTTAACTTAAGCCTCATGTCAGACAGTATTTGCTGATTCTGTAACAGTGTGGTCTGAGTGTCACTGGTGGTCGCCCTCTGTGAGTACAATCTGTGTGAGAGGGAGTGAGTCGCTCCTCGGCCCTCAGTGGGATCAGTGCTACACACAGGCCGAGGAAGATTGTGTGAAAGTCATGGAGAGGACTGGAGGGGCTTGTGAGGACAGGGGGCGGGGTTTGTGAGGACAGGGGGCGGGGCCGTGCGTCTCATCCCGAGGCCTTGATATACAGCTGGCTTTGCAGGATGTAGTCGATGACGGGCTGGTACAGGTAGTCCACCACGTGTCCGTCTCCGTGCTGCAGGGCCAGTCTGAGGACACAGGACACCTTTAAGTTACTTTAAAGGTGCTGTACCTGATTTATACCATCTTAAAAAAGTGAAAAGCAGAACAAGTTCCTTTAAAGGAATTTGCAGCTAGGTCTGGGCAATATGATGATAAAAATGGAATGGTGAGATCTGCTATTTGCGGCTAACTAATATGTGTACAAAATGAATCAAGAAATTTAAACCTGGTTCTGTCCATTATTCAGATTTGTATGTCACAAATGCATATTTTTTGCCATTTTTACACATAAAATGACTTATGTCTACCTGAAAACATGATGAAAAACATTTTTTTTCCTTACACTTATGTGAGTAAACTACAGAAGTTTAAAAATGATATCTTTAAATTAGATTTTTTCCTATTCACATGTGGTGTCTCACCTTAATGTGGCTAACCTGTCGGTTCAGTCTCTTTTAAGGAAACTAATAAATAAACAGAAGTTGATGTTGCATAATATGTCTCCTTTCAGAGCTCATCCTGGTTTGATTTGACTCTGTTGGTCATGGCCCTACCTGCTTTTGGTGGAGCTGACCACAGACATGGGGTGAGTGCCGGCGTCCTTCACCACGATGATGTTGTCCTGCACAGAGCGTTACACTACAGTAAGACAAGGCAAGGGAGGGCACGTTTATTTGTAGAGCACAATTCATACACAAAGCAAAGTGCTTTCCATAACAGATCACAAATTATTACCCCCAGATTTCTAACTTGATTTGTAGGTTTCTGAGTGAGAGACTGGAGGTGACGGCTTACACAGAAAATTGTTTTGTATCCACCACTGATCTGTTGGATGCAGTGACAGAGTGAATTCACTGGTCCATATTCACCTGCCGTCAGTGAGACATAGATTTGAGTGTCGTCTGCAGAGTGTGATAAGACACATTTGTGCTGAGTATTAACTGACCTAACGGCAGCATGTAGAGGCTGAACAGAAGGGGGCACCCCACAGGTCAAGCCCATGTGGTCTGAGACATAGTTACCAATCTCAACAAAGTACTTCTTGTATTCCAGATAGGAAATCAACCAATTTCCTGCGGTGCCAGTGATGCCCACCCAGTCCTCTAGTCTCTGTAGGAGGATCCCATGATCGAAGCAGCGCTCAGATCTAACAGAATTAAGAGGCTTTGCCCACGTCAGTGTTCAAGCGGATGTCATTTGTCACCATGATAAGAGCAGTCTCAGTGCTGTGATGAGGTCTAAAATCTGACTGGAAAACATCAAATGAGTTGTTTATTAAGGAAATCAGTGAGCTGTTGGTAAACAACCTTTTCAAGGACTTTACCTAAAAATGGCAGATTTGAGATGGGCCGGTAATTTTTCAGTTCTGTGGCATCAAGACAGTACAGTGTGAATCCACAGTCACTTGTGCACATCTGAGGAGCATGAGAGTCAGACCTTGTACTTGCGCAGGATGGCTGAGTGGTTCATGATGCGTTCAGTGTCCGCTCCGTCACGAGGAACAACCACGATGCCGAAATCTCCCACGATCACCTCCATCTGAAACGCACCACAGCCAGGATGCTCAGGATGTAAATTAGGACCATGGATCTATTATATTAACTGGATAGGGTATTGCTAACTTAAACCTGTTGCCAGCAGCCCCCTGTGGCTGCTCCAATGGGACTGCAGCGAAAAACCCTCACAGCCCAGGAAGTATTTTTCCCTCAAGCACAATATAAATAAAAACTGCTCGTGTTCAGCAGACAGGCTACGGTTTTCAGAAAGGTCGGATTTTGTGGCAATTTTTACCTATTTTCAGATCTTTGAACATTTTTCCGGTTTGAAATCCTTCCGTTTTCTTTAGCTTCAGCTCACTCTGTTTGGTCAGAGCAGCAGTCGCCTGTTACTAGAGCCTGAGATTATTTCCATTCTATATATAGATATAGAATGGATATAGAATTGTAAGTAATGCATTGTGTTTGGATAATGTTAGATGCATTAAACACTGGAAATATCATATGTTTGGTCTTGACAAAGAGAATGTCGCACGTCAATAAACAGAAAACAGCTGATGCTAACATGTGCTAGCATCGTTTTGCTAAGGATATGGGCTCAACATATATGTTAGCATCAGTGGAAACACAGCGCTTTATCACAAGATCAAGTCAGCGTTTGGTGAGAATTCATTCTTTTCTGTTTCAATCTGCTTCTTGCTGTCTTGTTTTCTCTCTTATCCAATCATCTTGCTCAAACGTGTTTCAGGAGCCAAAGCGAGCCCAACCACTTTGGAAACTATTACTTTTCTTCTTTGGATGACTTAAATAGACCTGTACGGTTCACTTAAGACAATGGAAGCATGCCTCCAGTGAGGTTGTGTGTGGTGTTTGAGGTGGTTGTGCGTTCAGCTCCTTACGTCACTGTCCTTCCAGAGGCCGGGGATGCAGAAGGACTCCAGCAGGTCACTGCCGCACAGGAGGAGGATTCGCAGCTCTGCCGGTGAAAGAATGACAAAAATTGTAAATTAAAAGCAAACAGAGAACACTTCATCATTTACTAACACTAACTTTCCTATTTAAATTTCATCTTTCGCCTAGTCTATGGGTATCAGTAGGTGTATCATCGTTCCCACATCAAAAACACAGTTGAAGTTACAATTATCTTTATTCACGCTAGTTTCATTAATCCCGTTTACAATCTTGTCTTCTCTGAGCCTCAGAAATCGCTCTGCTTTAAAAGGATAAGCACATAACCGAAAATATACCTGAAACCAGACGTCTTAAGACCATAAACATCATTACAACCGTTACCCTAGACCAGAGGTGGGCCTTGCAGGGCCATATTATATAATAATATTGTATAATAATATTCAAAAATTTGCAGGAGGTAGGATTAAGATTAATAGGTTGAATATTGAGCCTTTTCCTTAGTGTCAAAATCCGCAGGTTTGTGAATTGTCCGTAAATACACTTTAAGAGTTAAGTAAAGTTTTCTAAGTGAGACCCCTGGTGTGTGACGGGGACACAGACTCACCGATCTCCTCATAACGCACAGCCGTCCCCAAGTTGGCGTTCTCATCTGTCACAGAGAAGAGACGCATGAACATGAGCACCACCAGAGACACACACACACACACATGCCCACACACACACCACCAGAGACACACACACACACACATGCCCACACACACACCACCAGAGACACACACACACACACACACACACACACCTAGACACACACACACACACACACATGCACACACACACACCACCAGAGACACACACACACACACACATGCCCACACACACACCACCAGAGACACACACACACACACATGCCCACACACACACCACCAGAGACACACACACACACACATGCCCACACACACCACCACCAGAGACACACACACACACACACACACACACACCTAGACACACACACACACACACACATGCACACACACACACCACCAGAGACACACACACACACACATGCCCACACACACACCACCAGAGACACACACACACACACACACACACACACCTAGACACACACACACACACACACACACAAACACACACACACACACACCACCAGAGTCACACACACACACACACACACACACATGCACAAACACACACACACCACCAGAGACACACAAACACACACACACACACATTTCTTACCTACAAAGGTGAAGTGGTCGATGTGAGGACGCACGCAGCAGATTTTACCCAGATTTTCACTGATTTTACCCCAGAGTTTGACTGAACCAAAACACACATTTGTGTTAACATATTTACATATAACAAGACATATTCTTTATCCTTCTTGAGTAAATATTGGAACCAGACACCAGAAACAGGTGAAAACATCAAGCCAAGAACATTTTTCTTAACAAAATGAAATGTACAGAGATTTGGTTTTTGCAGTGAATATTTTTTCATGAATCTAATTTATGTATGAGGATCACTGACCCTCTGACACACATGTTCTAAGCCGAGGCCCAATGAGGGGTTATTCAGATGAATTTATTTTACACAACTTTACAGAGCCACATTTCATTTGTATGAACTAATGTATGTATTGTGTGTATTGTATCAAATATATTTGAAACAGGGGCATTTCATTGTGTATTCTACAAAGCTAATGTTAATAATGAGCCATGTTGTAATGTAATGTGGTCTTTTCATTGCTGCGTTCACCTGCCCGGGGACTGCAGATGGAAATCAGCAGGAGCTAAATCTGGTGCAGATCATCTTTTGTAAGAAGAATACATTTGCACATTATCCCTGGAAAATAAAGACTAAACTAAACTGCTGTGGCAGAATTATTTAAATTTGCATTGAATCTGAAGTTTGGTTTGGTCCCTGGGCCATAGTTTGGACACGTCTGCTTTAATATCTCTGTAAGAAAATGTGCCCATCTCCCTGTGCCAGGGGCCAGCTCCAGATCCTCATAGCCCTCAGGACTCAGCCCCAGCACCTCCTCGCTGTGAGCTGACAGTGCTGACCACAGTGGACTTGACTCACTGGCTGTGGGCTTGTGGTTCATGTTGCCATGGTTCTGGTACATGGGCGTGGTCTGGGTCTGAGGCTGAGACAGCTGACCAATCACAGGAGTGGAGGAGGGCGTGTTGATGTTGGACAGAATGCAGCCGGTTACTCTCTGCGCAGAACAAACAGGGAGTTTAATATACTGAGAGAGGCACACAAACATAGGTCTAGTTAGTGCTCAGAGTCTGGTGTATGTTCTATAAATTAGAAGAAAAGAAAAAGATGTTATGTTTGTAAGGTGAGGACTAACAGTTGCCAAGTAAAACAATAATGAGAGAAACAACAAGGCCATCTTTAAAGATTCAATTTTATATATATATATATATATATATTTTTTTTTTTTTGTGGTGAGTAAGGATTTCCATCTTGACTGTTTTGATATTAGCACACTTCAGACAATGGACTGACACCAGAAGGATTATCTCTGTAAACATTACAGTGTTAAACATTTAGCCCCATCATGGTCCACAGAGGTATGTGGAGCAGTGCACGAGGCCAGCTGCACTCAGGAGGGTTTTAAGGCCCTAAACGAATTCAGGAGGCGTGGCCCGAGTAGCACTTCTTGTAAGTGATTATTTGTCTGGTCACAGCTCCAAAACCTCAGATCATAAGGTTCAAACACGTTGCATAGTTATGACTGCGGCTTGTGATGAACTTTACCACAGCCAATCAGAGCAGCTAGACAACGCCAGCTTCTGTTGCCAAGTGACAGTCATATAGTAGAGGACACCAACACGGAGTTTGTGCAGACTTTTTCAATATGAGTTTAAGATCTCAATCTTCCAGTGAATCTTCTTTGAAACTGAGGTTCTTGCAGACAACATGCTCTAGTCTACGCTGTGCACGACATGGCAGGCGTCCCCACATGTGAGGGACTGTCCACAGAACTATAATTAAACCTGGAAGATGATTTCAAAATGGCAGCGTATTTATCCCTGTGGCATGTGCTCATTGGAATCAAGCCAAAAAATACATTTCTTTCGCGTTACTTCCTGATACGGAGGCTGCCATCTTTGATTTACTTCCTGATATGGAGGCTGCCATCTTTGTTTCAGGGGCACCGCATGACAACAATCTCCCATGATGCTTTGAGCGTCAGAGCGATCACGCAGCTTGCATGTTTTTGTGTCAAGGTTAGCTTGTGATTGTAATTGTGTTCTTCATATTAGATCATCTGTGAAAGCGTCTGAAATGAAATAAAATACAACTTACAGGTGTCTCTAGTCTAACCATGTCCACGTGGCTCGTTCACGCGGCTCGTTCACGCGGCTCGTTCACGCGGCTCGTTCACGCGGCTCGTTCACGCGGCTCGTTCACGCGGCTCGTTCACGCGGCTCGTTCACGCGGCTCGTTCACGCGGCTCGTTCACGCGGCTCGTTCACGCGGCTAGCACATGTTTACCGTGACGTCAATTTATATAAAATAGGGTGAATTTAGAAAAGGTTAAAAAGAACATTTCCTTCTATTTTATTTAAATACTGAAAAGAATTAGAATAATAATTATTATAATATGCATATATAATATATAAAAGGCTGGGCCTAAGAGGCTGCAATACCTCATATGGCCACTAATCAATCTGGCTCACAGACAGAGGGGGTGTGCCTTTAATGTTATTTAATACATCCATGCTGTTTACGTCGTACATGCCCCGCCCAACTTCTTCAGCTCATTTAACACGCTGCAGTGCCCCCTCCTGGTCACTGCAAACACTGTCTCAGGATGAACCAATTCTGGCAGAATCGCAAGAAAACGTTCAAAAAGGACAACCCACTTTCCCAGGGCCGCTGCTTCCATAAAGCACGTAAAGCACAGCGCGTAGGGCACCAAGTGCTCTGAGGGGGCACCACATCGGCTGTGCCGTGGCCGCCTGGCCGTGCGAAAACGAGCGGTGCCCATCGCTGGGCGCATGCGGCGCCGGATGCGGCGCTCGCCAAAGTGAAGCGCATGCACGTAATTTAATAAAACCGCGACGCCAAGGGCTCTCTCTCTTTCCTCCTCGGCTCCTCCCTCAGAGAACAGGGATGGCCAAGACCCCAGACAAAGTTTGAGAGAATGATGAAGACGAGAGAGAATCAGCGGAGGAGCCTATTACCTGCCGCTCTGCAGCTAACGTCTGACTCTGAGGCGTTTAGGGGACATTTGGTGCGTGGGCTTTTATTGCACTTAATCCGTGAATAAATGTGATGCCAATGATACATTCACAATGACAACAGTTCCTGTGCATTTCTTAAAGCTGAATAAACTATTTTTATTCATTTTTTGCAAAAAAAATAAATTGTAGTAGTAGTAATCATTTACAGTTATGAATATTTCGTTTCTTTTACCCCTTGAACTCACCACCAATTGGCACAGAAGCTCTCATATGATGACTTGATAAACAACTTTGCAGCTAGAAAATGTAGACGTACACATTTGTAGGAGCCTGTTAATGTTTACATATACTTCACTTGTTGGATGATTCTATCTATATTCGTATTTGCACTTTTATTGGGTGGTATTTGTTTTACACTTGAATATTTAAGTTTTATTTAGTTATTTAAGATATTTATTAATATTTTTTTGTTGGCAAATTACATTTACATCTTGTGTTTATAGTACTATATATTGAGTATTTAATTTAAGATAATAAAATGAACATGGTAAGAAATTAAAGTAATTGCGGGTTTGGTCATTTAATGCGGGGCGGGGGGGGCACCATCAAGACATTATGCATAGGGCACCAAAAAAGCTAGCAGCGGCCCTGCACTTTCCCCATTAGGCCTATTAACTGTGAGATGTTAAGAGTATCAACACTATCAGTGGAATTGTGCCTCAAAACTACTTTGAGCTGCTTGTGCTCTACAAACACATCTGAATGATGATGAGTTTGCTTGATGTATGATGGTGCTGGTGGTGTCTCACCTTCATGAGGTCCCTGTGATGCTCCAGCACACTGCAGGTGGTCTGCCATGTGTCCTGGTAACACTCCCACGGGTCCACTCTGACACACAGTCATAGTCACACACAGTCACTCTGCTGTCTTTTATATTCATCTTGTATAACAGTAAACAGTGAGGAGCGAGCGTTACCTGATCCAGTCTGAGGACTGCACTGCCAGCTGGCACATGGTCAGGCGATGTCTGCTGGACACCAGGCCCTGCACAAGCACAAGCACTGGTCAGTAATCATCACTTTCAACAGACAACAACTCATATTCCAACGTCTTAATAAATTCACAGCGAAGCAGAACTGAAGCCATGGACTTTTCTGAGAGGACCTTAAAGGCAGAACTTACAGGCAAAACTTTTTTTCTCTCTCTCAAAATATAAGCCTTCACCAGGAAACAACACATTTGTTCATATCTAATTCTAAGCCTGATTCAGTAAGTTTCAACAAAAAAAAGTTAAAAAAAAAAAAAAAAAAAAAAAAGAGTAGATTTAATGCTAATTTTCAGTAAGATCACATGTATATTCATACATCAAAAATAAATAAGAAATCCAAAATAAAAAAATGCACGGTGGCAGAGCGGCTAGAGCTTCTGCCTCTCAGCAAGGAGATCGTGGGTTCGAATCCCGGACCACCCCAACATCACACGATCTCTCTGGGTGGAGTCTGCATGTCCTCCCTGTGTTACCGTGGGTTCTCTCCGGGTTCTCCGGCTCCTCCCACCGTCCAAAGACATGACTGTGTTCAGGTTAATTGAGAACTCTAAATTGTCCATAGTGAATGAATGTGAGAGTGAATGGTTGTCTGTCCATGTCCATGTCTCTGTGTTTGCTGCGACGAGTTGGCCACTGTCCAGGGTGTACCCCGACTAAGGCCCAAAGTCACTGGGATAGGCTCCAGTCACCCGCGACCCCTAACGGGAATAAGTGGTAGAAAATGAATGAATGAATTAATTTTTTGGATCTGATGTCAATTATATGTATGATTTATCAAATAGGGACTATCCTTTTTACAAAATAAGGCTTTTTAAATGTTTATATGAGAACATGACATGATGAAAAACGTGCAATACCTTTTTCTTACATTTATGTGAGTAAACTTTAGTAGAAATTTCATATTGATGCATCTAAGATTTGCATCTGCAGCGTCCCACCTTACAGTGCAAATGACCAGTTCTAATTTCTAATGACTTCTTTCTTTAGGTGCTTAGTCCCTGTGGTAAATATTTATCACACTTTTCCATCAGTAAAATTGCATTTTATGATGAAAAATGGAAAAATAAAGAAAGCACAGAAAGTACAGAAAAATACAGAAAGTTCAAAAACAGAATCCCTTGTGATGTCATCAATAAGCGACATTCCAATAAAAATTCCCAGACACTTTAGGCCTTCACACAACAGACACAATCATTTAACAGGTTAAATTATAACTATTGTGTAATTCATATGGATGTTGGCTCTTGTTTGGTTGCTAGGTAACAGTTGTGCATGACCTCTGCCTACGTCACATCTGCTGCTCATGTCCAGGAACCAGGAAGTAACATCACGAACTTCACCTAAAACTGGTGAAACTGGAGAAAATGAGACAATCTTAAATATACACTAGTTTAAAATCTTTTATTGAATTGCATGATCTAATGTCATCTGCACTGTAAATGAAATGATTGCACAAAGCCCACAGAAACCTCTACCCAACATTACATCATATAGCTCAACTTAAATAGCTAAGATATTTTATTACAAGTCGTTATAACTCGAGTGCATTCCCTTTTCACGCAGTAAACAATGACAGAACATTACTCTAATGCGGACTGTTTCCTGTGAGGTTGTATAATTGATGAAGAGCAGATGAAAGTAGGACGAGAAGACACTCCACAGTCTGCAGCTTCACCCTGGCGTTTCACTGTAGTCCTGTTTACTCACAGCACAAACACTCAAACAACATGAATCAGACCCAGGCATTCAGCCCATGGAGGACAGAGTGATCCGGGCCGAGCTGAGTGCAGAGAGACAGGGAACAAACAGGACGAGCAGCAGCACCGTCGACATTCAGAGGCAAATAGTCTCTCTGTCTGTGGCTCAAACTCTGACACTGAACGTTTCATCATAAACACATGAATGGTGACGCCAAACCCAATAATGTAGTGTTCATGATATTCATGTCCTTTATCTGCTCCTCACAGTATTATGTAAAAGAGAATGTCACGAGATTCTAACAGAAGCACAACATCAGAAATCTTACACTTAACACTTAAAGTTAGGTAGCCTTTAGCTCAGAGGTCAGTTTTACAAACTAATTATTATCTAAAATTAAACACCAAAAGGTTTACGCACTCAACAGTGACTTTTAACGAGGCGTTGACCTAAATGTGCTCAATGGGTTGGTACCAGCCCAAACAGCTCTGCTCCAGAGTCCCTCAAACCTGACTGGACATGGTGGGTTTACTAATTCATATATCTGTGCAACATCACAACATGCATAAACCACATACATTATATTTACACTGAAGAACCCACGATTAGGTTTTATAAATATTCTGGTTTTGTCTGTGTCCATGTAAACACTACACTGACAGACACACATTAGCAAAACAATGTTAAAAAGTAAACAAAAGAGTTGTGGAACAACTCAGTAAGTTGCTGGGTCACTACTGGTAAAGACATTTATCACATTACAGTGTCAGAATAACCTAATATTGAATACAGTTTGGTATTCAGCATCTTAAAATTTACATTGGTTTAACATTAAGTGGACTGAAAATTCTCTGAGGTGTCGCCACAGTCCTGTCCTGTCCAGTATAATAACCACAGTATTCAGATTTCTCAACATTGAGCGCGTTCACACTGGCTGGAGTATCCTGGTTATAAGCCTTATCTCGGTTCTGACAGAATTCTGGTGATGTCCACTCAGAGAAACCAGGGCTGTGTCCGAGTGTCCACATTTGTCCCTAACCCCTCATTCACGACATATTTAATCTGCTAATCAGTCACGGAGCGATTCGGACACACAGATCACTACTTTCTCCTCGCTGTGAGTCACATGACTCTTGTGTTTAGGAGGAAAAAAAGTCATCAAAAATCAGATAAAAAGGGATTTCTGTAATGATTAATTACAAATATCTGCCTGAGACGCATACGATAATGGTCTAATATCATCAAAGTTTTATTTATCATGGATCGCACATTAAACATCAAACAGACTGGATTATTCAAGTTTTTGTCTGAATTGGGGATCTGTGCTCAAGCTAAGGTAAGCAGCTAACGTTTAGTTAGTAACTCTGTATATATATATATATATAAATGCATATATGATGCATAATTTTTACTTATAAGGCCATATAGCCTTAAAAGTACACCCTGAGTGAACAATAAAAAGAAGAAAAATGACATATTTTCAAAATTAAAAGTGTGACGTGGAAAACTTGAGTTAAATTTATTGTCAATAATTCATGTTGACATTTTGTTAGGTGCATTACTGTGTTTTTTTTATTTCCATTATAAACAGTAAGTAAGAATAGTAAGATTCCAACAAAGACACTGTCACCCTGTGACACACATCACTCTGCCCAGAGATAAGGCGTCAAAACAAGACCTTAAAGAACAACACTCCCTCTTATCCGCCATCACAAAGTTGGTGAGAATAAAGACAACGAACTGCCCTGGTCATTTTCACAGCGGACAATGTGGGTCAGAAAATGAATAGAGGCTGCAGTAAAGAGGAGGCTCTTGGCTGGTACAGAGAAGGTAGAAATAGGGGATTTCAGTCAGTGAAGAGGAGGATGAAATGAAAATTACATTAAAACCACATTAGCACATCAGACATGAGACAGATCATAAGTGAGAGGTCAGTCAGGGCATACACTTGACCCATGAGGTGACTGAGGGCAAAAAGACAAAAAGGTGGAACAAACATGAGATTCCATCCAAACTCTTGCACACCAGCTGAGCTTTTTAGAGCAAATCCCTCGAATTCAAAACACAGTGCTGCACCAAAAACAATTTCACAATGAATTATTGACATATACTAGGCTCTAATAAATTTGGTTCAAGTTTTCCACTTCAGACTTTTAAATTTGGAAAAAGACTATTTTTGTATGGTTTACTGCAAGTGTAAATTTTAAAAATATACATCATATATATATAATTTGCACATTTATGAGTAGAGTAGAAGTAGATGAAGAGATTTGAGATCTGAGAAAGTACAAAAAATATTAATCTATGTGGATTTTATGGCCGTTTAAAAATGGGGACCCTCGATGGTCCCGAAGGTGACAAACGTACCCTTTTGTTCAAGCTCTGAACTGAACATGTGAGATCAAAAATCATGGAGGTATTTTAAAATTTGACTTGATCCATGAAACTGTGGGAAATCTCATGGGACTGACCTCAACACACACAGAAATATTGAGGTTTGAAAAAAAAAAAAGGAGCTCAAAAGGACCCTGGAGGGTCCCCAGGTGGCCAGAGGGTTACAGTGCTTACTCTTAATCTCTGCTCCACGTGCGTTAAACAGCTCCATCTATCATTCAGTCTGTTGTGTCCAGTTAAAGACCTGTCGCTGTCTGCTACTGTTTTTGTGACTCACACAATGCATTGTGTGTTAGGGTTACCTACCCTAACCCTAACCCTAACCTTAACCCTAACCCTTAACCCCTAACCATAACCCTAACCCTTACACACAATGCATTGTGTGTTAGGGTTACCTACCCTAACCCTAACCCTAACCCTAACCTTAACCCTAACCCTTAACCCCTAACCATAACCCTAACCCTTACACACAATGCATTGTGTGTTAGGGTTACCTACCCTAACCCTAACCCTAACCCCTAAACCTAACCCTAACCCTTAACCCCTAACCCTAACCCTAACCCCTAAACCTAACCCTAACCCTACCCCTTAACCCCTAACCCTTAACCCTTAACCCTAACCCTAACCCTAGCCCTAACCCTAACCCTTAACCCTAACCCCTAAACCTAACCCTAACCCTACCCCTACCCCTTAACCCCAACCCTAACCCCTAACCCCTAACCCTAACCCTAACCCTAACCCTAACCCTAACCCCTAAACCTAACCCTAACTCTAACCCTAACCCAATACTGACCGGTTTAGGACACTACTTTTCAAGGTGCATTGTGGGAAATTTGGAGTTCACAATTTTTTCAGCTGCTGGACAGCCCCTGTGACCAGCTCTGATCCAGGGTGTGGTACTCACAGGTTTGCCGTAGGAGTCGTGCACCGGGGAGATGATTCCTCCAATCACGATGTAGCGCCCGCTCTGGTGCAGGTACTCTCTGGCCTTTTCTGCAACACACGAAGAGACAGGTACATGTAACGTCGAATTATTATTTTTGTCAAAGTTTTACATTTTATTAACAATTCACTTCAGAGCAATTTGGATCTGGGCAAATATTCTGTTACAGTGACTTTTTTGAGGGCTGTAGTCGACTAAAGAAATTCTTGGTCGACTAAAGACCTGCCGTAGCGACCGATTAGTCGACTAAAATGGGGGGTGGCAAAAATATACCAAAGTGTAACGTATTTCCATGTAGCTAAACCAAACTGCACTCAAAAGACCACAACTGTAGAGAAGTTCATACAAAAACAACTATTTATACAGATAAGTACTAGGAGAGTTAAGACTTCAAAATCTTCAGCTAATTCACTTCAGACCTTCTCGTTTTTGCCATATAAATAATTTTATAATAACTTAATATAAATAAAATGATTAGTCATCTAATAAAAATCTTGGTCGACTAAGATACTATCGACAGACTAAACGACTACAGCTCTACTAAACTGTGTGAGCGCTAGGCACCATCTACTGGATGTAAGTGTCTTTTCACATTTAATGAATTATAAACTTTTTATGTTTAAACCATGAGATGGAAAATTTAAGGTACTCAAGAGCATGTTTAAAGGCTAATAACAACATGAAAAATGCTAAATATTTTTCCTTTAATACCATGTGTCTCCATGTTCAGGTCCTGGCTCTGCATCCAGCAACTGACATCCACCAAATAGAACTCATTTTCTTCTCAAATCTAAATCACACCTTATTTATACCTTTTAAATATTAAGGCTGATAATTAGGGCTGTAATCCTTTAGTCGTTTAGTCAAAGATTTTTATTAGTTGACCGATTATTTTATTTAGATTTAAAGGATGTATATGGCAAAAATGAGAAGATACACTACACACAAAATACACAGTTTCGTAGTACTTTGTGTATAACTTGTTTTAGCATACATTTCTGCACTGTTGTTGTCTTTTGAGTGCAGCATGGAGCCGATACATGGAGATACTTCATAGATTTGATTTATTTAGTCGATTAATCGGTCGGCAGGTTGGTTGGGCAGGTTTTTAATCGACCAAGGATGTCTTTAGTCGACTACAGCCCTACTGGAAATATCATATATTCTGGTCTTGACAAAGCGAGTGCCATGCTTCGATAAACAGGAAATGATGTTAACGGGGGCTGTGTTTTGCTCTTCAGGTGCCGGCTGGTTCAGTCATGGTTGGGTCCTGGTTTTTCCCTGGTTCAGTCAAGTTCAGTCAGGACTTCCTGGTTGGCTTCCAGTCTAATCATGGCTCTTATTCCTAGTTGTGTAGGAGAGGTCAGGTGACTTCCTCTGAAACCTTTCTTATTGACCTTATTCTGCCGTTTTTTGCACTTCCATTTGTAAACGCACTTCCGTTTGACGAGAACTCCGTTAAAGCTAATGACGAACGAGGGGAAAGTCTCGCCGCTAAAATGTTACATAAAGTAGGTTGATTTGTGTAAAATGTTTAATGAACACGAGCAACAACAAGTCAACAACGCAACGATTTCCTGGTCAGTCTGAAAACGGCTTTTTAGTCCATGTAGAACTTATTTTCTGTTGAGCTCGTCTGCTTCATGTAAACTAATACAACGGAAACAAGACGGCGGCGCGTACGGCAACTTATGGAATAAGGTGAATACTGCCCACAGAAGGAGCTAAAGCAGATGTTACTTTGTCTTATGCTGCTCTGCATTGTGGGGACTCTGTGGAACACAATTTTGTTTTTTTGTATTCATATAAATGGCAAATAAACTAATTTAACACCTGTTTGTTTGTGTGTGTCTGTTTGGAGGCCTGTCACGATCATTTTGAAGAGTGATTCATTGCTCTTGAAAATGATCACAAAAAACAGTTATATTGAAACTTCTTTGCCACTGACACAATAACCCAAAGGCAAGGTCATTTTAAGTAAACTAGATTGGACTGAAAATGTCCTAAAAATTCTAATTTTGCCAATTTTTTTAAACTTCAAATATTTAGAATTAGATATTTTTAAAAAATATTGTGTAGTGTCTCGCCTTAAACATGAGTTGTAATAAATAAGCATTAGGATAATAAAACACTGAAGTACTGTAGTTAGTATATAATTAGGCTAGTAGGTTAGTATATAATTAGGCTATAGGAGTGACTTCTCTAAGCCTGTACGTAGGCCTACAGCTCAAATCTTACTGTACCACATTTGATAACAAGTTGACACAGTCATTATTGTGGCAAACTATTTGTTTCTTTGGTTTTTGTCTTACCCAGTGAAGACCTAATTAACAGCCCTTGAGTCTCTGGGGTTTAGCTCTAGTTTAGACCTAGTCCTGGTTGAATTCTGGTTTCCCACCTGCAGGTTACACTCAAGGACACTTAAGGACATGTTTCGTAGGCCTGTCTGGAACAGATGCAAACTGCTGTCCGGGTCATGATGCTGAGACCACCCGTCTGTGCTTTATGCATCTTTCTCTCAGTGATCACTTTCTAGACTTTGATAATGTCATAATCTCGATGGCAAGCAAACGGCAATAAAACTCTATGGGAGATTTACTGCTTTGAAAGAAGAATCCAACAAAGAAATCCACAAATATTGAAACTTTTCATTATTATTTGAGATCCGCTCCACAACCTTGTCATATTAATCTCATGTTTTAAAGTCCTTTCAACTGACAACAATCACGCATTTGGAGTTGAATAAACACTTTCTGAAGGTATTGTGAACAAAATAATTGCAGTTTTGACATTGAACTTTGTGCCAGTTCTGTTTCATGTGGCTCTAGGCCCAGGAATGACAGAGATATGAACCAAAAACTGGTCAACAAATTTGGCATCTGACACTCACACAGAGTTCTACCTGAGGATCCAGACCTGCACCAGCTCAGTTTAATCTATAGGGATTCTAGAATGTTGTGATGTCATTCTATACCCCTTATGGGATTGTTAAGTGATGACGTCTCACACAGCGCAGCATTTTCTCTCCTCCGGGTCTTATGCATCTGTCGCTGATTATTTTCATGGACTAAAGTAAAATGCGTGTTGTCCCATCACAGATATATGGTAAACACAGCTCTGTCACACCGTTGTATGTCATCTGTGTCTAATTATAGAGTGTTTTATTGTCCAAAAAAAACTAAGTGCACCGTTAGCATGCTAATTATTATAAACTTTACTGTAACGGTAAACTCTGCTCTGAAAGTTGTGGAAAGCACTCACAAACTCAGTGAATAATTTGGATGGTTAGCCTGAAGTAGGTGCAATAACTTAACGGACAGTTTATGGACAACTGCCTCTGGTTTTCATGTTTTTAGTCATGAAACAGTAGCTAATTACATGGTAATCCACCTTTAGGAACGTCGTCTGCCTAATTCTTTTTTTTATATAACTTAATGGTACCATTTCTTCAACACTTCTCTATCCAGGCCTTGTTACAAGAGTAAAAAGAGTTAAAGGAAAATATGATGCATTTTTCATATTGGTTTTTGTGTCTTCAGTTTGACATGTCACGATTTAGAACTAAAAATAAAATGCTTTTACAAAGAAAAACACTACTTTATCTCTGCATTGAGATGTCATTTTGACTTAGCTGTGGCTCCATCTACTGGCTGTAGAGGCAATTACACACATGTAAATATATACCCACAATGCATTGCAGTAAAGAGTGGATCTGATGAAGTTGTAGTTATCATGATTAGACGGAAGAAATGTTCAGAGCGAGTCTGGCCATGATTTAAGGACTTAAAACAGCAAAGGATTCTGGGATAAATGACGTCAGCATCATCTACGTCACACATGAAGGAGTTCAGGACACAGTGTTGGACAGAGAGGGTTTACAATCAATCAATCAAACAAACATGAATCAAACTAAATGTTACTCCAGGTATGTTTTTGACGATGAAACAATGTGAGTCTCAACAAAGTCAATTTTGCACAACATTCGTCCTTTAATTAACATGACCACAGATAAATCATGCATCATTTGCTGCAAGCCGAACATAAACTCACCTTATCAATTCAAGCCACTTATTTTTTATTCTTATCTGATGGAAATCAATGAAAGGAAATCATCTCTGTCCTGTTTGTATTGATCGCTGATATATTTATACAAAACTGAGCCCAGACTGTGGCACAGAGTCACAAACAAAACAAAAACAGATGTGAAATTGCCAAATTAGACCCCGGAAGTGAGGAATACGCCGTGTGTGACGTCACAGTTAATGATCCCGTCGTTTCAATCATGTAAAAAAGAGAATTACAAATGGAAATCTGTCACCCTATCGAGCCTATTCTGTACTGAAATTGAAACTTGAAATGTTTTCGTGACAGCACTATTAGGATACTGTTACGGATGTACAGCTGACCACAAATGAAAACGGAATTTATATAATGATGACTGTCAGTCCTAGACACACACAGTCCAGCCCTGAGCACCCACCATTTCTGCTGTAACCCACTTTTCACGTGCGTAACGCCTTGTCTATTCGGGTGCGTCACGTATGCGCACGGAGGCCTGTAAAACCACAACACAACGTTTCCCCAATGTCAACACCACATTTGCCTCCTATATATGTAACTCCTGATCCTGGGCACACCCCTAACAGGCCAATCAAACACGAGTCACTTTCATTTCACGCCAAGCCGCTGGGGCAGAGACGTGCGTGGCCTTTTGCGTAAGAACACCACCGCCCTTTCGGAAAAACAGCCGTAAGAAAGATGAAAAAACGTGCTCAAAACGAATGTAACATCGCTCTAAAAAGGTGTTTGTCGCGTACATCCGTCTCGTCTTACCGAACATGTGAATATGTCCCTTGGTGATGGGGTTGAAGCTCCCGCAGGACAGCAGGATTACGTGCGTCTTGGCGCTCTCCGTCATGATTCTGTGGCCCGGTTCGGCTCGCTCTGGGTTCGGTTCCGTGCCTCTCTGTGTCGCGGTGTTGTTGTCGGTGCTGCTGCTGCTGATGTTGAGACAGAGATGGAGAGGAGGCTGAGCTGCAGCGGCTCTCCGGAGGCTGAGGAGGAGGAGGAGGAGGAGGAGGAGGCGCGTCACGGACTTAAAGACACAGCGCGCTGCTGAACAAGTGGGACAAGAACAATGCAAATGTGCAGAGCTGGAGCTGCACTCTCAGGACCGCACTGAGATGAGCGCACTCAGGGGCCCGTCTTTGTGTATGTGGTTCTCCTTGGGCCAACAAAGTGGAGGAAACAACTCCACTAACAGATCCTTACAACAATGTACTGGACCTACAATATACAACGACACACAAAGACACAAGACAAGCACAGGCCCAGGCACTCACTCCCCTCCACTCTCCCCCTCTCCCCCTCTCCCCCTCACATGCTCCTCCAGGTACTTTTTCGTCGCCTTAGTTTAAATTGTGTAAGATTTAAAGTAATTTTTCGTCAGTTAAATCCACAAAGTGACCCCCGCACTGAAATAAACATGGATTTGAAAGTGTTTGTAGTGGTTGATATACTTAAATTTGTACATTTGTAATGAGCATCTCTAGCTAAAACTAGATTTTGAACGTTAACTTAAGAGAGGTTTGATGCTCCAGACGTAGTTGGAGTTTTGTAATTTACTAAATCATATCATCAACTTTTTTATATAACGTTTATAGAGAGCTTCAATCCTTTTTCTAACCCTATTTTCTGGAGCGTAATCAGAGGCATTATGTTGAACAGTTCAAACATGACATTATTTGAGTACATGACTACATTTCTCCATGACACCTTCACATTTAGCAACCACTGAATATAAATTAAATGATGTGTGGTTTCCAGGAAATCTTTTCATCTAAAACTACATCCCAAAACACAGATGTAGTTTCAGATGATTCAATTATTGGACTCTTTGAATAATTGAACCATCAATATTGAATCGCACTGGTGTACCAGTTTTACAATTTCGAAAAGCATAAGTCTATTCTTCATCAAATGTAGTGATCGTTTATTGACATTAAATCATTTTTGTAGTGTTTTAAACTCATGAGGTTTTAGTTCCAAATTTTGCACCAGATTGTCCCCTGAAGTAGTTATAGCCTTTTGTGACACCTACAAAGAGTGCAAGCTTCTAATTGTGGACAGTTCACATAATACACTGATGTAGGGTGAGTGTTGGTCCTATTGTTGACCCTTGCAGACCCCACATGTGATGTTTTTGTGGGGTCCCGCTTTTAGCCTGTACAAACTGTCTCCCAGATAGCTCTTCATTTAGTGGTATCACCCTGATGCAAAAGTTTTCTAGTTTCTTCATTAAACAACTCAAAGTTGTATTCAGAGTGCTTCTTGCATGTTTGAGTCATCTTTATTCTCCTGTGGACCATGCCCCATTACTCCATTGCTCTGTCAGTCCAGGTCTTCACTGCTTCCTGTGTCACACCCACTGATATTTACTCACTTTGTTCTGGAGTTTTACTTTCTTAAACAATGACACATTTTGGCACAAATGAAAAAATTGCTCTGCTTGCTCTCATGAACTGCAGCTCACCAATGTTTCGTCAAATAAAACATACCGGGAGTTGCATTTAGCTGCAATCATGCTATTTTGAGGAATGCTGGTTAAAAAAATCCTCTTCTCTCTGACTCTCAAAAACACGTCCTCCATTGGTGACTTTTTTCCAATTTTACAGACGTCACTTATCCAAGAATCTACAGCTGTTTCAATCATTGCAACAGACTCGTTCAGAGCATTTCAGCAGTCTAAACACGTTCATAGCTTGAACACCGCATGCAATGCAGTCCCTCAAAGTGATAACATAACTATGTTGTGCATAGCACTAGGCGCCATCTACTGTCTGCATAAAGTGTCAGGGCAAAGAAACAGGTTCATTTAGACCATAATAAACTTTTTTTTTGTTTCAAACCATGAGATGGCAAACTTAAGGTACTCAAGTGCCTGTTTAAAGGCTAATAACAATATGAAAAATGCATCATATTTTTGCTTTAAAGCTTCAGGCATAGAAGGTTGTGTGAATGCAATCTATTCAGACAAGTTTCTAAGTCTACTGCCTTTTGAGAATGGTTTTATGTTCTATATAATTTGCCAAGCTTAACTATACAAGGATAGTATAGTTAAGCTTATTGTAAATTGTCCATATCGGGGGTTGAGTTGATTAATATAGATACTTTATAAGTTAAGTTAAACGGGGTTGACCATTATAGATCTACTGTATTTTATTTTTATTTTATATATATATCTTACTTTGTTTCTAATACTTTACTGTCTCTACTGGTCGGTTGCACATGTAACAAAAAGAATTTCCCGTTGGGGATAAATAAAAGTAATTCTGATTCTGATTCTGATGATCTAATATTTCATAAACTGAATCAATGGGAAAAAGGTTGAATAGGTCTAAACTTTTCTTATTATATTATTATTAAATAAAATCTAGAAGCCAAACCCAAAATTTAAACCAAGGCAAATTCCTGTTTTCTTGAACCGGCCCTTCAGATATGATTTAGTTCTTCTCATTTTTCTGTCCATCCTTTGAAAATACCCGATTCTGTGCATTGGGTTTGTACACATGTATGTTCCAATAACACATTTTGGAGTGTGATATAAATATTGCCCATTTCACTAAAAACATGAGCTGCAATAAATAAATTGCACAATGAAACACTTAATTTAGGAGCATCTCCAAACGCCAGTGAATCCAAGCTAACCTTGTTCTCTATCTTCATTGTCAGCTGAGTGTATTGCTGACATTTTCATTGGTTCATGAAAGTTTGCCACAGTCCACATGTGTTATGTGGATCTGGAGAAAAGAGTTCCACCGTGTCCCTCGTGGCGTCCTGTGGGGGGTGCTCCGGGAGTATGGGGTTGGGGGCCCTTTGCTCATGTCCAGTCCACGGTCTGTCTTGCTGGCAGTAAGTCAGACCTGTACATGTTGGACCTTTCCCTTGTCACTGGTTCTGTTCATTTTTTTTTAAAAAACATTTTCTTTCTCAAAAAAGGGTGGTTTGTCCTCTTCAGGTGAAAATGTGTCTAGTCCTCTGTAGATGAGCAGGTCCAGGCCCACAGGTAAGGATCGGAGCATCTGAGGGTCAGACTGCTGTGTTTTGTCTGGTATTCTCCACAAAGGAGGAAGTGCACTTTTAGTATGCTACTGTTTGTACAGCACCTTTAATAGACGTAGTCATTTTGACAAGTGAATATAAATTTGATTTCTGATCTTATGTGCTGGTGTGTGTACATCCTTTGGGGGGGCCCATGAAGTGTTACTGAGTCCCTCCTGGGACCCTCAAATCCCAATATGGGAACCACTGTGCTTGCCTGTAGTTGACCTTGACCTTGAACACCTGAAGCAGCTTCTGGCAGATTGAACTGGCTCTGCCTCTTGTGGGGCTCAGTCTCTTCCTGTAGAGGGCGCCACTGTTATAGGCTCAGCTTCAGTTTGATGTTGAGGAGAAATGATAGCTCGGCAAACTCCACACACACTCTCTGAAGGGATGGGTACAACTGTAGGTACAATGTCTACTCAGACTAACAGAAGCAGAACCTGGGCAGATATTACAGAGCGAGTAGATACTGCACCTACACTGTCTGATAGGGACCATAGGCTGTAATCCACATTACTGTCTGACCTCTGCTGATAAAAAGCCACAGGTCTGTACATTTGTACATATCATATCGTTTGTAAAATTGTATTATTAGTAATTTGTAAAATCCCTAGGGACCCCCTGAGAATCTCTGAGGACCCACATTTGGATCCCGACCCCCAGGATGGGAAAGAGATCATTCACAGCTGGATAATTAGATATTTGTTGAATAAAACTATAACAGCAATAACAAGACAAATATCTTGAAGATCTAAACGCCAAGGTTTTTCACATGTTTAAAATCAGTCAATCAATTACATGCAGACAACAATTAATGCAGAGAATTCACAATGACAAAAATAAAGATGGAAAAAATTAACAGAAATTAAACAGTGAAAGAAAAAAGGCTAATACAGCTGAGTAGGGGTTGTAAGTGTACTAAATTAAACATTAATACCCAGTTGATTCACATAATTCACATAATTCACATAATTCACACAATACAACAGAAAAAAAAAAAATATATATATATATATATATATATATATATATATATATATATATATATATATATATATATATATATATATATATACATATATATATACATATATAAACATTAAACAGGGTAAAGGGTTTTGGTTGTAAATTACTAAAAATCAAATGATCCTGTCAGTCCCTGTTGTGCCCATAGGTTGTGTCAGCTGAGCCCGAAGCCCCGCCCCTTTGTTCCGGCTCGCGCACCCACACGCACGCGCTCACGCACACAGGAACAACATGGCGGCCGCTGCTGATGCGTTAGCGCCTCCTCACCTCTACCGCTAGCTGCCGCATCTCCGGGCCATGTTTTGAAACCTCGGGCAGCCGAGATGAACCTCTGCGCCCAGTTCTTACGGTGAGCCCCCAACACAGCCCTGGCTCTCGGCTTTAAGCTCCTCAAACCTTCCCAAAATGTCCGCTTTCCGCCGGGCTCACGCGTTGTTTTGTTCAGCTGCTAATGCTAATGCTAATGGCTAAAATATCAACAAATCAGCGCTACTCCGTTTTCTAGGCTTTTTTCATAGACATTACTGCTTGTTCCTGTTTTCACTGCGTTGCCACATTACCACAACACTTGCATACATAGTTTACACAAGAATTTCGTGTTATTTTAGCATGATAGCTGCGTTTACTATGTCACGCCTGTTTGACGTTCCTGTTACGCGTAGGGTTAGTACGCGTATGAACCCAAAACTGCACCGATGAGTTAACGCGGTTTCTTAGTCTCTTGTGAATAAATATGCGGTGATTGAATACTATAGCTGGTGTAAATCTGTTGTAATCAGACGAGCTGGTGGCAGGTTGCTGTGTGGTGGAATGCTGTATGGTGTAGCAGTCCGTTTTGGGGACATTAATCTTGTGATTTGTGTGTGTTTGTGTCCCCGAGCAGACAGGCAGAGGCCCTGAAGGCTGATATGACAGGTGAGTGGACCCCGTCACGTGACACAACACCACACAGCTGGATGCACCGGTTTCAGCTTCCGGTTATAAGTAGAGGGCTTTTTATATGACTTTCTAAGGAGCCAAAGAGGTCCCTAATCTTACAAACAGAAACATGGAACTGCTGAAAGCCAGTTTTAATGTTGAATCGTGGAAATGAATGAATTGAGTGACATTCAAAATATATTTCTTTACGTTTGAAATATATATGCAGGTTTCTCTTTTTCTTTAGTGTTTTGAATATAAAAACTGTTTATCAGATTTCTTTCTGATCATGATCCCTCTCATTACTCACATCAGATTTTGTGATTTGCATGCCATTTAAATAATCTGAAAGGTTCAGAAATCAGATAATAATCAGATTGTGACGTGCTTGTGAACATAGCCATTGAGTTGTTTTTTTTTAATCTATTTGCCCTGACTTAATGAAAAATGGAAATCAACAGCATTAGTCCCATTCTTATGACATATGAAAGGAAGAGTCATGTGAGTAATGTAAGTGAAAGTAGTTTGAGATGATGTGACTGTTGCTTGGTGTTCAGACTCAAAGCTGGGAATGGCGGAGGTGTGGACGTCACGGCAGGCTTTACAGGATGTCTATCAGAAGATGCTGGTCACAGATCTGGAGTACGCTCTGGACAAGAAGGTGGAGCAGGACCTGTGAGTAACATACATCTTCAGGGCTCCAGACTAACCTTTTAGTTTGGTTGCCTAACTTTTTCATTTAGGTGCACCAGCACCACATTTAAGTGCACCACTTTTTATGATTATAATTTTGTTTTTTTTACAGAAACATATCCTTTTTGAGGCGTTTTTTTTCTGCATTTGTTGGAAATTGTAAATCAGCTCTGTACAATTTAAACCCAAACAGTGCTATCTTTAGTATGCCCTCAGTGACAATAAACAAAACAGGCATTACTTTGCAGAGGTTTGAGTGAAAAGACATTGGGGATGAGAATTGATAAGATCAGTATCAATGACATTGTTGATACCTCTCTTATTCCTTAATTCTCTTAGAGATTCCTTGGTAGTAAAAAATATAATAGTTCTTATGCATCCAGTTTTCTATGTGTAAATTTGATCACATATTAACTTTTTTTTCTAGAAAGAGCCAATAGGCCACATTATGACTAAAATTACACTTTAAATAAAAGAATATCAATTGTCAGTGGTTATACCAACCTTTACCACAGTAAAGGGCTTTTCTGTCTTAATTCCTCTCCTGCTCCTCACATATGTCCTGTTATTTAGGTGAGGATGTTCTGTGCAGAGTTTTAATTGGTGATCAGGTGATTGTTGGAAGTTTTGCTGTTTGAGGTCGACACACGCTGATGAATACCCATGAAAGGTTCTTACAAAGATCCTTGATAAAAGTTTGGTGCTCCAGTGCACCTAAAGATTTCATTTTGTGAAATCAGCACTGGCTGAAGTTTGTGCAGCCAAAATTAGTCACACTCCAGAGCCCTGATCTTTCAATACTAGTCGCTAATGGGTACTTAGGGTTAGGGCCATTTTTTTTGTGCTCACTTTAAACTATTTCATTTTTATTTCCTCCAACATTCAACGGTGCACAAAAAGTTTCTTATATAAATTACACATAGTTGTAGAATGTTGTGTTCCATTTCCTGGGCAAGCTCTGGATTTGAGGGTTTGGCTACAGATCAAAAGAAATTATAATTATATTCTTATTTTGTAAACTCAAACTTTCTGTAAAACGTGAACTTGATCATCCATCAGTTTGATGTTTTGCAGTGTTCTATTTCATAAGAAAAATACAAATCTAATTGTTAAAACCTTTTTAGGGTGGGACAGTTACATAATTATTAAGGTGGCACGGCTGATGTCTCACTCAAGCACATGTTAAAATATCAACAATTAAAACTGTTACAAATTATGTACCCACTGTGAATATTGTTATTCCTACTGTAGAACTGATTTGTTAAAAAAAAAGTATCCTGCAAACACGCACATGACCAGTAAAAGCATTAAACCCCCAAATGTCAACATCCATTTTTCGATGCAAAACAAATAGTTTAAAAACAGCATTATATATTATTATATATATTATCTTACAACTAATCGATTCTTGTTTTAGGTGGAACCATGCTTTCAAGAATCAGATCACCACGCTACAGAGCCAGGCCAAGAACCGCGCCAACCCCAACCGCAGCGAGGTGCAGGCCAACCTGTCTCTGTTCCTGGAGGCTGCCAGTGGCTTCTACACTCAGGTGGGTCTCTCAACCCTCAGGGCAACGGGGGTCGTTCACGTGATGTGAAGGGCCTACAGTTTCAAACCTTCATGAATGAGTTCCATCATTCTGTTCTGCTTGTGGGGTGTGCAGATGCTGCAGGAGCTGTGTACGGTGTTCCACGTGGACCTCCCGTGTCGTGTGCGCTCCTCTCAGCTGGGCATCCTCAGCAGCCCCCGTCAGAGCAGCAGCGCCATTGTGACTCCTCAGCCCAGCTCCTGCTTCTACATCTGCCAGCACTGCCTCGTCCACTTGGGGGACATTGGTACGGAAACACACCCGCTTCAACTAACTCTGCTGGGAATATATCCAGGCTACAAATAACATAGACTGTAGACAAGATTCTTTTGAAATATGATAAATAATATGATATTCTTTTGCATAAACTATAAATCTGTACAATTTGAGAAAGCGTTTGTGGGAAGAACTCTTTTCTTTGTTTCCAGCTCGTTACCGCAACCAGACGAGCCAGGCAGAATCGTACTACAGACATGCTGCTCAGCTGGTGCCATCTAATGGTAAGTTTCTGTGAACAGAACACTGTACCCCAGGAAACACAACCTTTGGAAACTAACAAACAAAAATAATACAATTTAAATGTTTTCTTGGTTTGAAATAACATATTGTCCCTCAGTATGTGAAATGTTTCACTCGATCTCATTTTTTATTCTTTATTTTATTGCTTCATTTTTGTTTCTGTGGCGTTCCAGGTCAGCCCTACAACCAGCTTGCTATTTTGGCCTCATCTAAAGGAGACCACCTCACCACCATCTTCTATTACTGCCGCAGCATCGCCGTCAAGTTCCCCTTCCCTGCTGCCTCCACAAACCTGCAGAAAGCCCTGTCAAAGGCCCTGGAGAGGTTCTGCTTATTTTACAGTCTTTGTCTTTTTAAAAAGCAGAGTCAGTATGTTTGGTAACCATGCCTCTTTTCCTTTATTTGCAGCCGAGAAGAGGTGAAAACCAAATGGAGCCTGTCAGATTTCATTAAAGCCTTTATCAAGTTTCATGGACATGTTTATCTGTGTAAAAGTGTGGATAAGCTGGATGCGCTGAGGGATCGACTGGAGGAGCAGTTTCAGGTTAGAATACATGAAGCCGAACTTTGTTTCTTAAAGAGGACTTTGTTACTTTTATTAATTTTTTTCTTTGTTATTTCTTCAGTTGAATCAGTTTTATGGTGTGTTGATGGATATGCATGTTTTTCCATGTGTGTCTTCAGAGACTGATTATGCAGAAAGCTTTCAACTCTCAGCAACTGGTCCACCTCACTGTGATCAACCTGTTCGAGCTGCACCACCTCCAGGAGCTGAGTGACGGAGAGCAGGACTTGGGCGCAGAGCATCAGACCAGCTGGACACAACTGCTCAGCCTCTTCAGTAAAGACACACAGTCACTATCATACTTTACTCAGAGAGGAGACTGAAAACACGCCGATAATGTTTATCAAAGTTTTTATTATTTATCGTATTAACAGAACAAGAGCAGTTTGTTTTGGACTAGATATTCGATTTTTTTATTCTTCCATATCTGTAATTGTTCAGACACTTTAGTAGCAGTTCTATATAAAGACACTCCTTGGCTGAAGCTAAGGGTTGACTCTGCTTCACCGGTAGAAAGAGCACAATGGCCTGATGATGGTGCTATGCCTGTCTGTCTCTTTTAATGAACCAATGGGCTTCTCAAATTACTCTCTTACTATTCTTTGAACCATGTGGTAGTTAAACTATCAGTATTTGGAGCTTAACCTGAAATGCTGTTCTGTGTGTCCTTTTCAGTGTCCTTTCTGGGCATCTTGTGCAGCAGAGCCATCCTGAACCAGTCTGAAAGTGAGGAGCAGCTGGGAGAATGTACACTGCCTGCCATCAAAGTGTCTCTGGACTGGCTCCGACTGCGGCCTGGCCTATTCCACGAAGCAGCGCTCCACCAGCGCCAACAGTCAGTGCACCTCACAGCATTCAACTTTCTTACATCTTATTGCATATATAGACAGCAGGGTTTTAAAGGAAAATATTATGCATATTTTACCTTAAGTTAATTCTAGAACTAAAAAAAAAACTAAAATGTTTTTGTAAAAACTAAATAAACATCTGTTTCCAGGCGGTTTGCCCTTGCAGCTAACTGAGTTTAGGTGCCATCTGCTGGCTGTATAGCACTTACACAAGCATACACATGTGTTAATTATAAATATGAGTGAGCTAGCTAGTTTGTAGTGACTGTATTTAGATGGCAAAAATGCTCAGAATGGGCTTAAAACAGCCGAAGATTCTCGGATAAGTGACGTCTAAAATCTGAATAAACGTCATCAATCAAGAGAGTTCAGCAGGAAGTGTTTTTGACAGTTGAAGGGAGAGGATTTTCTAACTTCATTATAGTGTGAATAAAGCTAAAACTCCAGGTATGTTTTTGATGATGAAACACTGTTTGAACATCAAAAAATTCACTGTTTCATAATATGTTCCATTTAAATGAAGGTGCATGTGAGAGTTACTCTGTCTGTTGTTGCAGTGTTTGGCCGTGGCTGGTGTCTTTGCTTAATGGGTTTCAACCTAAAGAAGAGGATGTGTCGTGTTCCTCAGGTACACTTCTCCAACCTTTTAAGAACCTAATTTTAACGATTACTTTTATAACTTCAATTGTCCTGATGATGTATCAAAACTGGTGGAGCGTCAGTTGTTTCTCTACTCCGTAATGCTAAAGTGTATTTACTAGAGCCATGCCGTCGTGTAGCTGTCGTGTGGTGCTGTTTCTCTCTAAGTGTGCTGCTCTTGCTCACAGTGGTGCCGCTCCCGGAGGAGTTCGAGCTGCAGGGCTTCCTGGCTCTGAGACCAGCTCTGCGCACGCTGGACTTCACTAAAGGCCACCAGGGGGCACAGCGCACCAGACACCAGCGCCTGGTCTGCCTGGGCAAATGGATCGCAGACACTCAGCCTTTGTAAGCTCCACACTAACTCTACTTCAGGTCGTGTTTAATGAAGAGAAACAATATAACGCCATATATAACAGGTTTTTGACCTTAGTCTTTATTTATTGCACAGATCATAATCATAACATTCTTGTGCATCTATCACAGATTTGTTGCCCCTTTTGTCATCAGGATTGTTTTGCCTTACTGACAGTGGTGGAAAGAGAACTGAGTATTTGTACTCAAGATAAAGTACAGCTAAAAACATACAAAATTCGGCTGTCAAAGTGTGCTTAAAGATGCTCTTTGTAACTTTTCCGGTGGGGGTTCGTCTGTCTGTATTTACTGCAGGGGTGCCAAAAGCGTGTGTTTTCAGGCACGGTTCAAAACACATGTTCCAATCGCAGGCGTGAGGCTGTTATGTGCACACTCATACAAAAGGCTTTTTGGCAACACAAGGAGTTTTAGGGAAAATCAGACAGAATTTTGTTACTGACAACTGACAATGAAAAACATTCCATGATCCACAGATCAGGTTAATACCATACATTGGAATATTCTTTATGGAGACAAGCAGGTTACATAGTGAGTTAAATTGAAAAGAATGGATGACTTTTTGCATGTAAACAAAATCATAATTGACAAATACAACATTTATATTCATTATATATTAGACAGATATTAAAAAGGGTTTAATTATTGAAAATGTGAAAAAATATAAATACATCGATTGTGCTAGTGCTCTGTTTGAAAGCCCTCTCCTCACGTCCAGGCTGATGCAGTGCCGCGTGTCTGAAGATGGCCTGCTCACCTTCCTCACCGATCTCCCCGAGCTGCCCATCGACGAGCCCCAGGAGAAGGAGGTGCTCCAGGAGTCCTCCAACAGCGAGCCCAGCCAGAACGACTCAGGCAGCTCCAAGTCCTCCATGTCTGTGAGCAAGGGCCCCAGCGTGTCCTTCAAGGAGAACCTGAAACCCCGAGAGCCCAGCCGAGACGCCCCGCGCAGCCTGCAGAAGGAGCCCATGAAGGAGCGGAGGGACTTCTGCAAGGGAAGCGCTGCGGCTGCCAAAACCGACGCCAAATGGGATGGCAAGAAGAAAAACGAGATGAAGAAGAGCTCCCACGAGAAGATTTTAGATTCTAGCAAACAGGTAATGTTCTCCAGCTTTACACTTGTCTGAGTAGGTGTGACAGTAGATGACATTAATGATAAATTTACGATGATAAAAAATATAATACAGTACCGTAGAATGCGAACTATTGAGAGCTCCCGAGTATAAGCAGCACCAGCCATATTTACAAAGAAAAACAACTTTGTACAAATATAAGCCGCACCTGACTATAAGCCACGGGTGTCCGCGTTGAGACATTTACGTTGCCGGGCCGGTTCAGGAAGAAGCGCGCACGTGTTTTGTAACATGCGCTCCACGCAAAAGAGCGCGGTGCAGCCAGTGCTGTGTTGTTTTCCTCCTCATCCTGAATAAGTGGTCAAAATATGTGACGTGGGAAAAACCCTTAATGGAAGTGCGCGGCTGCTGCACGGAGGAGGAGAGAGAAAAAAGAGAGCAACGGAGGAGAGAGAGCAGGAGGAGAGAGAGAAGAAAGGAAGGAGAGCTCATGTGGGCCAGCGTCAGCGGATGAACAGGACCGTCTGGTACAGGAGGCGTCCCGTTGGTGCAGGTAGAACACTAAACACGTAGTATTTACTTATTCTGCCTAACCTCTGCTCGGAACTTAGTTTACGTAACTCCGGTTCTACACAACTACAGTTCTACACATGCTCGGTTCGGGTTCAGACATACGTGCGCGGCCAGTCGAATAATGCAGCAAATGACTCTGAGTCGGTTCGGACAGCGCGGGTGCGGGTCGAGTTCGATCTAAACTCTACCCTAGAGGCTGTTCGCAGAAAAATACATAAATAAGCCGCATCACTGTATAAGCTGCAGGGTTGAAATCGTGAGAAAAAAGTAGCGGCTTATAACCCGCATTTTACGGTACTTTTATGTCTCTAGTGTTAGATAAGTATGTAACGGTCCCTTCCTAAATATTATAGTGGTAGGTATGTAGTTAGATAGATTCATTCTTCTTTGGAAATATAGCCATCACATTGCAGGACATTGCAGGACAAACTGACGCATGTTCTATGTTTTTAAGAAATATAGCAAAATATTACAAAAATAATAATATTGTAATAATGATGTTTTTTTTCTTAAACTCTGAAGTCCATAGTTTCTCCTAAATATGTGATGTTTTATGTCACACTTTGGGTTACATTAAACTTAAACTTTAAATTTAAAGTAATGTAAACGTGTAATTTAATTTAAGACTTCATACTTTGTCTATGAATTGTCTCTGACACAACTGAAATTTGAAGAAAGCATGACATTTTTGTGTTTTTTGCAAAAAATACAAAACGCAACATCATTGTAAACTTTTTTTGTGCAATTTACTGTAGAGTTAAATTTTATTTAAAAAGTAATTCAAACTACTAACAAAAATCAACACCACATCAAGTACCCCAAATGTAATCGGAATAAAAATTATTTTATTACAACACATACCACGTATAGTTACCACACTAGGTCTCAAGAGAGTACTGACCTTAGTAGTACCACAAACTCACACACTAAACAAGGGAAAACAGGTTTTAGATTCATGCTTCTCATTTAAGGAGCACTCAATCAACTTAAACTAAACAGTGTAGTGGCATGGCAAGTGATATAACTGAAAATATTTGTCTTGTGGCCCGAGAAATATATTTTCTATACATTTTGTACTAAAATCTGTAAATGTTTTATGTAATTTTTACTTGGCCTAGCTGCTAATTGATATTTCCTCATAAATACAAGGGGCAAATATAAATTCAGTTTCCACTTGGGCAGTCAATGTTAACAGGTTAACTCATGCCATTAATCATAGAAAATTGACCCAGATTAATCATTATCATCATTTGATTAATCATTAATCACTAGTTTTCATACGGTAACAATGAAGCTGAAGTCAAACCTACACCCAGTAAGACTCAGCTACGCCCTTGCGGCTTGTGGGTTTACAGTTTCTATGCCTACTGTTTAAAAATATGATCTGTGCTTGTTTGTGACGTTGATCTAATCTCTTCAGGTGAAAGTGCAGACGGAGATGAGGAAGACTCCTGTGTCTGAAGTGAAGAAGAGCCCAGTGACCCCACCACAGACCACAGGCTCCTCGTCTCAGTTTGTGTCTATCCACCATCAGGGGGCGTTCCCTCCTCTGGCCACCGGTGGGTTTCTGCTTTTATTCCTGCTCTTGTATTCACATATCAGTTTAGACTTAACCCTGTTCCCATTGTACATTCAATGTATTTTGGGACTTTTGATTACCAGTTCAGTGCAGATTATACACATGCTTCTAAACAAAAAATAAAATGCAAAATAACAATCCTGTATGACAACGAACATGGAACATTTTACACAAAATTCCAACTCCAACTGTGTTGCCTTTCCAAGTACCTGCCGAAGCAGATTAAGACTAATGTACCTACATCAGGGGTGGGGTGGGATCACGATCTACAGCTCGATCACTGAGCCTTGTCTTTCCCAATACGGTGACACGTCTCTTTTACATTTGGCTTTTGATTTACTCACAAAATAAATTGCTAGACGTACACAGGAGCCTGCTAATGTAAATGTTATAGCCACATAATTAGTAGCGTTTTCACCTTGTCTTCAACACATGCCTTTAATAGCTGCTGCGCTGGGGGGTGTACATGAGACGTAGGAGAGGGAGAGAGAGGAGTAAAAGCAGGTGAGACAGGTGTATATAAGATAAGATAAGATAAGAGATCCTTTATTTGTCCCACAATGGGGAAATAAAGGAATGGGCTTAAAACATATATTCCTACCAGTTTTCTCTCTCCTCAGTTAGTCCTTCACAAGGTGCCTTGAAGTTTTTAGTCCTAGCTTGTGAGATAATCAAAAGCTCACTTCAAGGTTGTCAAGGCCCTCCTCTAAGCCTTCCCATGGAGCTGCTGTCAACCATCAAACATAACTAAAATAAAATGCTGCATAGACTGGTTTGTGAAATATTTCTTGTAAGGCAAAATCATAAATTAACTGGCATTTTAGGCCTAATAATAATCAGCACCTGTGGTGATATAATGTTTATTTCCTTTCACTCTCAAAAATTATATCAAACTAATATAAAATATTATATGAAATATTCCCATAATTGTAGGGTACTGATGTATATTGTATGTTAATATATCTGTAATGTTTATTTTAAATATTTCATTATTGAAACATATGTTTTTCCCTGATAAACACCCAGCCCATAATACAAATATATTAGTAGATCTTGCTGACGAGTAGAGCCGGAAAACATTGCCCACCCCTGGTCTTGAGTCTAAGGTTAGGTCTAATGGTGGCTCAAAGATGGTGACGATTATCACAAAATGGGCGTAAAACCCCAAATCAGGACTAAATAAGTGACCCAAATGAAATCAAGAACTCAAAAAAAAAAAAAAAAAACTGTTATACTAGCTCAGTTTGAAAAAGACTGCATAGGAAAAAGTCTTCAGACTGCAACAATATGCCTTCATAACAGTGCTTTTAGGCAGACGTCAGCTGTAATTTGGTGCATAAAAAGTCTCACTTTGCCACTACGTGTTCTGTACTAATGTCACCGTGTGTCCCTGCAGGCTTCCCCACTTCTGCCTACATGCTGACTCCTCCTGTTCCCTTCCACGGCCTGCAGGGCTTCTTCCCCCCTGGACCTGTGTCTGTCCCCAGCCATTTCCTGTCCCAGGCTCCCCCTCAGCCTAACAAATCCTCCCACCCTCCCTACACCCAGCAGCGCTCTCCTCCTCAAGGTTCTCCTGCCTCAGCGGGACAGAGCCAGCCCCCAGGAGCCCCGCCCATGAGCCAGCAGCAGGCTCTGCAGCAGCAGGCTCTGCAGCAGCCGCCTCTGCAGCAGCCGCCTCAGCAGCAGGTCGCACTGGGCAAGAGTCCTCCCCATCTGGGATTACAACAGGTAGGGCTCATCACAGGTGTATTTTTACTCTGACCAAACCAAGTTCTATAGTCATAGTTTGAATCAATTAAACACTCGCTTATGAGGAGTTGTGGTGCAAGATTAATTATTTCTCAGTAAGAATAGAAGATAAACATGTTGTTCATTGTTCAATGCAAAATTGATCTGTAATAGCAGCATTTCACATAACAAGGAGCGTGTGTGTTTTTTAGTTTTTAGTTTTTTTTTAAAGCTGCATTGTCCAGATTTTTTATTTATTTTTATTTTTTTCATGAGTGAATAAATTCTGTTTTGTAAAAGCAGAACTTAGTGACAAAATCAGACCAACATTTATCGATTGCAAACGTTTAATAAAGAGCCATCCGTGTTGGACCTGTGTTTTGAACCGTGCCTAAAATGACATGCTTTAGGAACCCCTGCTGTAAACACAGACAGGTCTCTACTCTGTGACAGACAGAATCATCCATGTAAAGTTTGAGGAGAGAACAAGGTCTGCTCTAGAGGCAGAGAAAGCACCTCCTCCTCTACTTTTGTCCATGCAGGAAAACTCTCGCTAAACTCGCTAAAACTTGCTCCAACTGCCATCTTTCCTCCCCTCACGTAGCCTCGTGCTATGTCGCTCATTTTGTCAGTAATCTGCAGATAAAAGTGCAGTGACTCATATCAGACATGCTCCGGTGTGTGCTGGCCTTAACGCTGTGCTATTACTAAAAAAGTCAAGGGTTTGTGAGAGCTAGGAACAAGTTAATGGTTTGAAAATCAGGTCCCCCAGTTTTAATGGCTCCTCGACATTTTTGAAGCCTACATTTACGACTTCAAGATCAATTTTTTCACAGAACTGCAAGTAACTGTTGGGGACAAATTAAATAGAAATAAAACTGAACTTTTATGAGCTCCTAAGCTTCAAATGCAGGACATCACAGTGTTACTCAAACATGCAATCAAAATATAACTCTTGAGTAAGTGGATGATGAGGGAAAACCATTATGCCATTGTATATATCTTTTTTTGATTATTCTTTATTCAGCACTCTCCTTTGCCCCTGTGGCTCCAGTTCCTACAGGACCAGTCGTCTCCTCTGTGGAACCCGGGTTCGGGCGCCAAACTGCCTCAGATGCCTTTGTCTCTGAAGCAGCAGCAACAGTCCCAGCAATCCCTGTTCATGTCCCCGGAGCCCAGCCTGAAGCAGTTCGATCCTCAGCCCTCCATGCCCGTGCTGGACAAGAAGTTCCCCCCCAACGTGAGCCTTCCCCAGGAGAGGATGTGGGAGTACTCCAACCAGGTTGTGATGGAGCGCCTGAGGAGGGAGCGGGATCAGGAGGGTCACCCAGGGAGAGCACTGTCCTTCCAGGTGACACTTCTCATAAATCAGACTAAGTATCTAAAATGTGAAAGAGCGGCTAATGGCAAATATCAAAGTCTACTTCTCTACTTAATTAACATTTTTTTGAGTCCAGGTGTTGAGGAAATTCATTGTCGTAGGAGGGAGTAGTGCTCCATGTTCAAAAACCTTCATTTTAAATAAATCAACATAACCCTAACAGTACCAAAATGCTGAAAATTTAGAAATAATGGAGTACTCTCTGTCTGTCTGTCTAGTATTACACAAAAAGTTAAATCAACTATTAAAGTAGACCATAAAACCTTGAAAGATTTCATCAAATCTTTTTTTCATTTTTTATTATAGACAGTATACTTATCAATGTCATTTTACATTTCTCCAAAACATCTATTGCAGTAACACAATTTCTGATAACCTATTTCAGTCAAGGTGCTTCAAGCTCAAAGAATAGGCTCGATAATAGTACTTTTCTCCATGTTCCCGTGTATTCTTACATTTCTGATAAAGCTCAAGATTTCTAAAACTGTTCAAGCAAGGTTCCATTGTCTCTGTTTATGTGATTTATTTTAAGTTTTTGTCAATTCTTGTTCAGTTCAGTATCAATCAAAAAACTGACTATTGCAAAAAAATCTATCTCACAAGCTTTGCTTGTTGGTCATTTTACAAAATAAAAGTTGCGTAGCTCATTAATTGGACCATTTAACTTTTGTCAGTTTCACTTTCACATCAGTGGGGCCCAGAATTAAAGTGTTTGTGTTCCGTCACCTCAGTCATTGAACTCTGACCTGTGGGTAGAGTAAAGTTACATTTTTACTCAAGTTAAAGTACAAAGTAGTGATCCAAGAAATTACTCAAGTAAAAAAGTATTTGGGGAAACTAAGTGTATGGGCATAATCTCTGATTTATAATTTGAAGGTAGTAGGAGTGCCAAAAAATAAAGTACAGCTCAAATCTAGTATTTTCAAATGATAGACGCCACATGAGAAAAAGGATATCACATCTGGAGAAGCAGTGCAAGAAACACACATTTTAAATCATTTCATATTGTCAACATGAAGCTTTTGTCACTAGATTTACCCACAGTGAGAAGAGGAACCTAAATGTTTACTCAAGTAACATTTACATCAATAAAAATAATACTCAAGTAGGAGTAAAAGTATTGTGCCAGAAATTTACTCTAAGAAGTACAATATCTTGAAAAAATGAAATGTAACTGAGTAATTGTAATGAGTACTCCCCACCTCTGGTCTCCACCAGTAGCTGAATGGGCTCTTTATACTACTGCTTCTCAGCTCTTGACTGCTTTTTCCAACACTTTTGCTTTTCTTTTCTCTTCTCCGTCTTGCTTTCTCTCTTTGCCCCATGTTTCTCCCTGTTTCCCTCCCTCTTTGTCCTGGGTTAGGACCCTAAGTCGTCTCCTCTGCTGCCTCCGGACTTGTTAAAGACTCTGGCAGAGTTTGGGGAGGACGAGGGCTTGGTATTTCCCAAAGCACCGTCACTTTTCCAGGCGTTGGCATCTCCTCTCAGCTCTGCTCCTGGATCAAACCTTTTCGTATGTAGCGCTCTCTCTCTCTGTCTTTCACCAGCAATGGTACTCAGCGAGGGTCTGCTATAAAAGGCGGCTTTGTGGGACATTGAACCTATTTGGAAGTGCAATAAAACATTTGTTAGTGTTCCAATTATTCTGAAAATAAACCTATATTTTTTACAAACTAACAATTATTGACGCCAGGAAAAGATGACTGTGGTAGTCTTTTATCTCGACAGCTCAGTTTGAGCTAGAGGAAATTACTGAACATCTAACAATGGAATGCATTCTAAAAGATCAAGATATACAAAAGTTGCAAAGCAAAAATATGAACAATGTAAAATCTTAAATACAGTACATACAATACATACCAATAACACCCAGTTTTCCAAGATCACTAGCGAATACAAAGGAACATTTGTAATTTATGTAGGATTTATTTGTGTCTTCAAATTGTGAAGTGATGAGAAATATATTACAAAGTTTTATTTGGCGTATCCATCATCCTATAAAAAAACAGAAAACTAAACAGAAACTAATCTGTACATTTAAAGGCTACTTGAAAAGGGTACTTGCTTTTATATTATTTTTATGAAACTATTTTTTCCTACTGTATATTTTGTCACACATTAATGTTTTACGCTATACTATGGATATGGTCATAATCAAAATCACATATTTTAAGCCTTTCATGTAATAAAAGTGAAATAGAATCAAAGTACATAAATGAGACTAGAGTTAAACGTCTTAAGTAGGTGATGATTTGTTATGATTGATTTCTTTTCTGCAATTCTCAGAGCCGGATGGAGCCTGGAGGGGAGAGCATGAACCCGCCGCCTTCTCTGCTGCAGGGCTTCCCCATGCAGGTCTGACCATGGAGCCTTTTCATAACACACACATTATACTGTGAGACCAGGACACTCATGATAACTGTGAATGTCTCTTCTCCACAGCTTAACCAAAACAGCATGTTCAGCCAGGCGTGTGGGAAAAACCTACCTCCCAGCTCCAAACCTGAAGCTCCGCTCATGCCCCAGGAACCTTCCCTTTACTCGCTGTTTGAAACTCCCTGGTCGCCGTCTCTGCCTGCCAGCTCTGGTGAGTCCTGTGTGGACTACAAATACCTCAGAAGACCTTGCCATAACTGCAAATCTCAATGTGTTTTGTTTGTGTGAATGGCAGACCACTCCACCCCTGCCAGCCAGTCTCCTCACTCGTCCAACCCCAGCAGCCTTCCCTCCTCTCCCCCCAGTCACAACCACAACACACAGCCCTTCTCCAACTTTGGACCCATCGGCCCTTTTGACAGCAGAGAGCGCCGCCTGGTGGATTGCTGGAAGACAGACAAAAAAGGTTTCTTACTCGACTTTGTGCCTACTTAGTTAGACTCTAGCCATACTAAATGGGGATGCACATTCCAGTACAGGCTCGATGCCAAGGGATTGTTGATTCCAAGAACCATTACCACTTAACTGTAACTGTTAAATGTTTCATAGTTCATAGTATGAGCTGACGTTGCTTAGCGGTGCTGGTGATTCTTTGATTATTCATGCATTGTGAATCATATCAGTTGAAAACCAAATTTAGTGATTGAATAGTCCATGAAGTAAGCTTTTAACAAAGGTGTAACCTATTTGTCAAATTGTGGCCATGGTCAAAGGAAGAAACACTGATCTACGGTAGATAACCCCCATACAACAAAGATTGTGAATGTAACTGGGGTTCTGTGTGATTTCCATCCAGCATTCTTAAAATGTAGAAATAACATCAGACCATAATAACCAACCATAATAAAAAATGTGATTTGAACTCAAATGACACCAGAAGCTATAATATGAAGAAAAAGAAGAGCTCTTTCATCTCAGGTCCTTGTAAAGACAAACCTCTGTTGTGTCTGTCACCAGGTCCCGGCAGTGGTTTTGGACTGGACTACCTGGAGTCCAGCTGGCCCCAGAGCAGCTGGCCCAATCAGGAATCTCCCATGGAGGAGTCCACAGTGCTACCAGACAGCCTCAAGGTAACACTACAGCAACACTGTCATCAATGTCAGTCATTCTTCCCTCGGTCTCTGTCTCCTCTGTACTTAGCCCTGTGTGTCTCTGCCCTCTTTCCTTTACCTCTGTCCTTTACCCTGTGTGTCCTCTCTGTCCTTTCTCCTATAGCTCCGTCCTTTGCCCTGTGTGTCCTCTCGTCCTTTCTCCTATAGCTCTGTCCTTTACCCTGTGTGTCCTCTCTCTGTCCTTTATCCTATAGCTCTGTCCTTTGCCCTATGTGTCCTCTCTGTCCTTTCTCCTATAGCTCTGTCCTTTAAATCAAATCAAATCAAACTTTATTTATAAAGCGCTTTTCATACAATAATTGTAACACAAAGTGCTTTCCAATTCACATATTAAAAACAATTCCCCAAACCCACCCCCACCCCGGCCCAACCATCCCTATATTAAAACTTCCATGCAAACACATACACATACTCACACACACACATGCACACATTCACGCACACATTCACGCACACATACATGCAATAAGATAATGGGCATGAGGCTGAATGCAGGTGAACCAGTTGTGAGAGCACCATCAGAGGAGCCGTCTGCACCAGGAGCAGAGAGTCGCCTGCAGCCACAGGACACAGACTCAAAACCCAGAGGAGAGACCAGGCACAGACCAAACCTCCCCCTGGGGCCAAGGAGCCAGTGCCCAGGGGCCACAGACGACCACCGCTCCCAGTACAGAGGGCCCCTCAGAGGAAACACTGGAGAGTCTAAAATGAATAAAGGGATTCAGATAAAGGAGGATAAAGATAAAATATATAGTAAAGTAAACACTAGGACCTAAGGTTGAATGTAAAATACATAAAAAGTAGCCTCAGTTATAAATAAAATAATAAATTATTTAAAATACCGATGTAAATAATAAATAAATAAATAATAAAATAAATAAATATTAGTCAAAAGCTAAACTAAAAAGGTGGGTCTTGAGCCTGCTCTTAAAAACCTGTGTGTCCTCTCTGTCCTTTCTCCTATAGCTCTGTCCTTTGCCCTGTGTGTCCTCTCTGTCCTTTCTCCTATAGCTCTGTCCTTTGCCCTGTGTGTCCTCTCTGTCCTTTCTCCTATAGCTCTGTCCTTTGCCCTGTGTGTCCTCTCTCTGTCCTTTCTCCTATAGCTCTGTCCTTTACCCTGTGTGTCCTCTCTGTCCTTTCTCCTATAGCTCTGTCCTTTACCCTGTGTGTCCTCTCTCTGTCCTTTCTCCTATAGCTCCGTCCTTTGCCCTGTGTGTCCTCTCTGTGCTTTCTCCTATAGCTCTGTCCTTTACCCTGTGTGTCCTCTCTATGTCCTTTCTCCTATCGCTCTGTCCTTTACCCTGTGTGTCCTCTGTCCTTTCTCCTATAGCTCCGTCCTTTGCCCTGTGTGTCCTCTCCGTCCTTTCTCCCATCGCTCTGTCCTTTACCCTGTGTGTCCTCTGTCCTTTCTCCTATAGCTCTGTCCTTTGCCCTGTGTGTCCCCTCTCTGTCCTTTCTCCTATAGCTCCGTCCTTTACCCTGTGTGTCCTCTCTGTCCTTTCTCCTATAGCTCTGTCCTTTGCCCTGTGTGTCCTCTCTCTGTCCTTTCTCCTATAGCTCTGTCCTTTGCCCTGTGTGTCCTCTCTGTCCTTTCTCCTATAGCTCTGTCCTTTGCCCTGTGTGTCCTCTCTCTGTCCTTTCTCCTATAGCTCTGTCCTTTGCCCTGTGTGTCCTCTCTGTCCTTTCTCCTATAGCTCTGTCCTTTGCCCTGTGTGTCCTCTCTGTCCTTTCTCCTATAGCTCTGTCCGTTACCCTGTGTGTCCTCTGTCCTTTCCCCTCTGTCCTCTCTGTCCTTTCTCCTATAGCTCTGTCCTTTGCCATGTGTGTCCTCTCTCTGTCCTTTCTCCTATAGCTCTGTCCTTTGCCCTGTGTGTCCTCTCTGTCCTTTCTCCTATAGCTCTGTCCTTTGCCCTGTGTGTCCTCTCTGTCCTTTCTCCTATAGCTCCGTCCTTTACCCTATGTGTCCTCTCTGTGCTTTCTCCTATAGCTCTGTCCTTTACCCTGTGTGTCCTCTCTATGTCCTTTCTCCTATCGCTCTGTCCTTTACCTGTGTGTCCTCTGTCCTTTCTCCTATAGCTCCGTCCTTTGCCCTGTGTGTCCTCTCCGTCCTTTCTCCTATCGCTCTGTCCTTTACCCTGTGTGTCCTCTGTCCTTTCTCCTATAGCTCTGTCCTTTGCCCTGTGTGTCCCCTCTCTGTCCTTTCTCCTATAGCTCTGTCCTTTGCCCTGTGTGTCCTCTCTGTCCTTTCTCCTATAGCTCCGTCCTTTACCCTGTGTGTCCTCTCTGTCCTTTCTCCTATAGCTCTGTCCTTTGCCCTGTGTGTCCTCTCTCTGTCCTTTCTCCTATAGCTCTGTCCTTTGCCCTGTGTGTCCTCTCTGTCCTTTCTCCTATAGCTCTGTCCGTTACCCTGTGTGTCCTCTGTCCTTTCCCCTATGTCCTCTCTGTCCTTTCTCCTATAGCTCTGTCCTTTACCCTGTGTGTCCTCTCTCTGTCCTTTCTCCTATAGCTCTGTCCTTTACCCTGTGTGTCCTCTCTGTCCTTTCTCCTATAGCTCTGTCCTTTGCCCTGTGTGTCCTCTCTCTGTCCTTTCTCCTATAGTTCTGTCCTTTGCCCTGTGTGTCCCCTCTCTGTCCTTTCTCCTATAGCTCTGTCCTTTACCCTGTGTGTCCTCTCTCTGTCCTTTCTCCTATAGCTTTGTCCTTTACCCTGTGTGTCCTCTCTGTCCTTTCTCCTATAGCTCAGTCCTTTACCCTGTGTGTCCTCTCTGTCCTTTCTCCTATAGCTCAGTCCTTTGCCCTGTGTGTCCTCTCTGTCCTTTCTCCTATAGCTCTGTCCTTTACCCTGTGTGTCCTCTCTGTCCTTTCTCCTATAGCTCTGTCCTTTACCCTGTGTGTCCTCTCTGTCCTTTCTCCTATAGCTCTGTCCTTTGCCCTGTGTGTCCTCTCTGTCCTTTCTCCTATAGCTCCGTCCTTTGCCCTGTGTGTCCTCTCGCTGTCCTTTCTCCTATAGCTCTGTCCTTTGCCCTGTGTGTCCTCTCTGTCCTTTGCCCTGTGTGTCCTCTCTCTGTCCTTTCTCCTATAGCTCTGTCCTTTGCCATGTGTGTCCTCTCTCTGTCCTTTCTCCTATAGCTCCGTCCTTTGCCCTGTGTGTCCTCTCTGTCCTTTCTCCTATAGCTCAGTCCTTTGCCCTGTGTGTCCTCTCTGTCCTTTACCCTGTGTGTCCCCTTTCTGTCCTTTCTCCTATAGCTCTGTCCTTTGCTCTGTGTGTCCTCTCTGTCCTTTCTCCTATATCTCCGTCCTTTGCCCTGTGTCCCCTCTCTGTCCTTTCTCCTATAGCTCTGTCCTTTACCCTGTGTGTCCTCTCTCTGTCCTTTCTCCTATAGCTTTGTCCTTTACCCTGTGTGTCCTCTCTGTCCTTTCTCCTATAGCTCTGTCCTTTACCCTGTGTGTCCTCTCTCTGTCCTTTCTCCTATAGCTCTGTCCTTTACCCTGTGTGTCCTCTCTCTGTCCTTTCTCCTATAGCTTTGTCCTTTACCCTGTGTGTCCTCTCTGTCCTTTCTCCTATAGCTCTGTCCTTTACCCTGTGTGTCCTCTCTGTCCTTTCTCCTATAGCTCAGTCCTTTGCCCTGTGTGTCCTCTCGCTGTCCTTTCTCCTATAGCTCCGTCCTTTGCCCTGTGTGTCCTCTCTCTGTCCTTTCTCCTATAGCTCTGTCCTTTACCCTGTGTGTCCTCTCTGTCCTTTCTCCTATAGCTCCGTCCTTTGCCCTGTGTGTCCTCTCTCTGTTCTTTCTCCTATAGCTCCGTCCTTTGCCCTGTGTGTCCTCTCTGTCCTTTCTCCTATAGCTCCGTCCTTTGCCCTGTGTGTCCTTTCTGTCCTTTCTCCTATAGCTCCGTCCTTTACCCTATGTGTCCTCTCTGTGCTTTCTCCTATAGCTCTGTCCTTTACCCTGTGTGTCCTCTCTATGTCCTTTCTCCTATCGCTCTGTCCTTTACCCTGTGTGTCCTCTGTCCTTTCTCCTATAGCTCCGTCCTTTGCCCTGTGTGTCCTCTCCGTCCTTTCTCCTATCGCTCTGTCCTTTACCCTGTGTGTCCTCTGTCCTTTCTCCTATAGCTCTGTCCTTTGCCCTGTGTGTCCCCTCTCTGTCCTTTCTCCTATAGCTCAGTACTTTACCCTGTGTGTCCTCTCTGTCCTTTCTCCTATAGCTCTGTCCTTTGCCCTGTGTGTCCTCTCTCTGTCCTTTCTCCTATAGCTCTGTCCTTTGCCCTGTGTGTCCTCTCTCTGTCCTTTCTCCTATAGCTCTGTCCTTTGCCCTGTGTGTCCTCTCTCTGTCCTTTCTCCTATAGCTCTGTCCTTTGCCCTGTGTGTCCTCTCTCTGTCCTTTCTCCTATAGCTCTGTCCTTTGCCCTGTGTGTCCTCTCTGTCCTTTCTCCTATAGCTCTGTCCGTTACCCTGTGTGTCCTCTGTCCTTTCCCCTATGTCCTCTCTGTCCTTTCTCCTATAGCTCTGTCCTTTACCCTGTGTGTCCTCTCTCTGTCCTTTCTCCTATAGCTCTGTCCTTTACCCTGTGTGTCCTCTCTCTGTCCTTTCTCCTATAGCTCTGTCCTTTACCCTGTGTGTCCTCTCTGTCCTTTCTCCTATAGCTCTGTCCTTTACCCTGTGTGTACTCTCTGTCCTTTCTCCTATAGCTCTGTCCTTTGCCCTGTGTGTCCTCTCTCTGTCCTTTCTCCTATAGCTCCGTCCTTTGCCCTGTGTGTCCTCTCTCTGTCCTTTCTCCTATAGCTCTGTCCTTTGCCCTGTGTGTCCTCTCTGTCCTTTGCCCTGTGTGTCCTCTCTGTCCTTTGCCCTGTGTGTCCTCTCTCTGTCCTTTCTCCTATAGCTCTGTCCTTTACCCTGTGTGTCCTCTCTGTCCTTTCTCCTATAGCTCTGTCCTTTGCCCTGTGTGTCCTCTCTGTCCTTTCTCCTATAGCTCTGTCCTTTGCCCTGTGTGTCCTCTCTCTGTCCTTTCTCCTATAGCTCTGTCCTTTGCCCTGTGTGTCCTCTCTGTCCTTTCTCCTATAGCTCTGTCCTTTGCCCTGTGTGTCCTCTCTCTGTCCTTTCTCCTATAGCTCTGTCCTTTGCCCTGTGTGTCCTCTCTGTCCTTTCTCCTATAGCTCTGTCCTTTGCCCTGTGTGTCCTCTCTGTCCTTTCTCCTATAGCTCCGTCCTTTGCCCTGTGTCCTCTCTGTCCTTTCTCCTATAGCTCCGTCCTTTGCCCTGTGTGTCCTCTCTGTCCTTTCTCCTATAGCTCCGTCCTTTGCCCTGTGTGTCCTCTCTGTCCTTTCTCCTATAGCTCTGTCCTTTGCCCTGTGTGTCCTCTCTGTCCTTTCTCCTATAGCTCTGTCCTTTGCCCTGTGTGTCCTCTCTCTGTCCTTTCTCCTATAGCTCCGTCCTTTGCCCTGTGTGTCCTCTCTGTCCTTTCTCCTATAGCTCTGTCCTTTGCCCTGTGTGTCCTCTCTCTGTCCTTTCTCCTATAGCTCTGTCCTTTGCCCTGTGTGTCCTCTCTCTGTCCTTTCTCCTATAGCTCTGTCCTTTGCCCTGTGTGTCCTCTCTCTGTCCTTTCTCCTATAGCTCTGTCCTTTGCTCTGTGTGTCCTCTCTCTGTCCTTTCTCCTATAGCTCTGTCCTTTGCTCTGTGTGTCCTCTCTGTGCTTTCTCCTATAGCTCTGTCCTTTGCCCTGTGTGTCCTCTCTCTGTCCTTTCTCCTATAGCTCTGTCCTTTGCCCTGTGTGTCCTCTGAATCGCTGAGATTGGCCTCATGATTAAAAAGTATCATTGGGGTACGATTTAGATTTGATTTATTAAGAAAACATTTATGATTTGAAGACTCAGGGTGAGGCCCAGAGCATGGAGACACATCCCGCCATTTAAATTTACAAAACTGTTCCAAAGCTCTCTAAGGCCCCAGCTACATGTACCCAAATATTTTTTATAAATTAATATTTTCTTGGTGCAAGGTGGCAGAGCAGTTAGAGCTCTCACCTCCCAAAAAGGAGATAAGGGGGTTTGATTCCCGGGCCACACCAACATCACATGATCTCTCTGGGTGGAGTCGTCATGTCCTCCATGTCTTGCCGTGGGTTGTCTCTGTGTCCGGCGTCCTCCCATCATCCAAAGACATGCATGTGTTTAGGTCAATTAGCAACTCTATGAATGAGTGAATGGTTGTCTAAAACAAGTTGGCCTTGTCCAGGGTATACCCCGCCAAGGCCCAAAGTTTATGGGATAGGCTCCAGTCTCTCAGGTCCCCTAACGGGAACAAACTGTAGGAAAATAAAATGAATGAATATTTTCTTCTTCCAAGTGAAGTGAGTGTTTTTTTTCATTCAGTGATGATGCAATTTTACATTTTTATTTATTCATTAATAGCAAATCAAACCAAACTTTATTTATAAAGCGCATTCCATACATGGAATGTATGGAAGTGCTTTACAGTACATTGAAAATATTCCCACACATGCCCACTTCCCACCCAGCCAAACAACCCACCCTCTACCCAGCCAAACAACCCACCCACCTCACATATGCATTTATTTTTATTTATGTATTTATTTATTTGACGGGGACTGTACTCCTCCTGTTTGTCAGAGTGTGTGTGCACGTGTGTGTGTGTGCGTGTGTTGTGTGCTAACGTGTGTGTGTGAGCACGCTCACGCTTGTCTTTGTGTATGTGACTGGCTTCGGTGGAATGTGGGCATGTGGCAATGTTTTTAATGCACTGTAAAGAACTTTGTATTACGTTTTTATGTATGAAAAGCGCTTTATAAATAAAATTCGATTTGATTTGAGTACATTTAAACATTGTCACCTAACGGCTAACCGATGTAATGTACATAAGGCTTTTAGCCACAGGCTAATTTGCAACCTCCGTCTCTGGTTAGGCTTTTAAAGATGTAAGAACAAATAGAAAACAATACAACAGAAAGTTAGTAAAAGGCATAGATAACAATATACACATAAAAAGGGATTAGACATATCTATCCACTCTACATCCCAGGGCAGTTTAGTGTTTTGTGGAGAAAAGTCTGATGTCAGACTCCAACTTAAGCTCAGGTGGTAAAGAGTTCCATAAGTGTGAAGCTTTTCACCAAGTATGCTGAGGAAGCACCATCAGCAGAGAGCAGAGAGTCGTCTGCAGCCACAGGACACAGGCACAGGGTCCAGATGAGAGATGAGACACACACCAAACCTCCACCAGGGGCCCATGAGCCAGACCCCCCAGCCACAGCCAACCGTGATAAAACAATTGACAAATAAATATTGGGGGGTGCACGGTGGCAGAGCGGCTAGAGCTTCTGCCTCCCAGCAAGGAGATCGTGGGTTTGAATCCCGGACCACCCCAACATCGTGGGTTCGAATTCCGAACCACCTTAACATCACACGATCTCTCTGGGTGGAGTCTGCATGTCCTCCCCGTGTTACCGTGGGTTCTCTCCGGGTTCTCCGGCTCCTCCCACCGTCCAAAGACATGACTGTGCTCAGGCTAATTGGAAACTCTAAATTGTCCCTAGTGTGTGAATGTGAGAGTGAATGGTTGTCTGTCCTATCTCTGTCTCTCTGTGTCAGCCCTGCGACGAGTTGGCCACTGTCCAGGGTGTACCCCGCCTAAGGCCCAAGTCACTGGGATAGGCTCCAGTCACCCGCGACCCCTAACGGGAATAAGCTGTAGAAAATGAATGAATGAATGAAAAAAAATAAATATTGGGAGATAAAAAAAGAATTGGGTAGAAACTAGGACATAAATACATATAAAAAAATAATCTTAACATAAGTAAACACAATAAACAGGATAAATAAACATAATAAATACATCAATTAGATAATAAATATGAATTAAAAGCTATGGTGGGCCTTAGCCTTGAGCCGGATTGTTTTTTTGAGATGTGGTCCTAAACGTTTTATCAGCAGCAGAACAGCTTATTGTTTATGTTGTTTAGTTAAACTTTTTTTGTCTCACTCCCATTTCTTGTTGCTTATTGAACCTTGTTATCCAACCGTGCAAAATGTGACCAGTTGCCATTTATTCAACTCATCTTAAATGTTTAAGCGGGACTGTACAGTAATCAATAAATAGATCAATAGATTTAAAACGGCGGTGACAGTGGCCTGTCAACGGAGTTATTAAGCAGCCTAATGCAAAACGTTTACTTTCCTCATCACAGCTCCTGCAGCAGCAGTGGGGATATTCCACACTCTCTTGTCATTCTCTGCGTTTTGACTCTTTACATTTCTTCCCTGTGTCCTCTAGTCGTTCTGGTCCAGCTCCATGATGCAGCCTGGGCCCTCCGCTCTGGAGCAGCTCCTCCTGCAGCAGCAGAAGCAGAAGCAGCAGCGCGCCCACGGCACCATGAACCCTCCGCACTGAGCACCCACAGCCCACAGCCGAGGCACTGGCTTATCACCGTCATGTCCACAGGAGGGAGCACTCTGTGGGCATCCAACCACACCAAGCTGGCTTCAGACGAGAACCAGCTCAAGGCCAATTAAAGGGAGGAGACAGTCCCTAAGAATCGTCCCAGGAGGAGTGGCACGTCCTGGTTCACAGGCGGCTGCTACATGGAAGAGTGGAGGATTTTAAAACGCGCTGGAAGGAATTTTTGCAAGTTATCTTCAAAAATTGCGAACTTTTTGAGTAATTTTGGACTGATATTCCAAAATTAAAGAGGGTTATGGGTATAATACCACGTTAAGATTGTATAATACTTTTAGCCAAGTTTTTTCTCTTCTTGTATCAAAGTATTAAGTTCTCGCAACATTGAGAATGGACTTGAGCAGTAAAGCAGAAAAAACTAAAGGCTTCTTGTTCCATTACAGCAGATTATGACGTAGGAACTGAATGGGGAGAATATACGGAGAACCTTCAAGCTGCAAGTGGACCCACAAAGAAGGCTAATGAGGGCAACTAACCTCAAACGGAATCTCCTGGCATTAGAAGGATGGAAAGAGTCGTATTGTTAAAACGTGGGCTTCACAATATCAGACATTTTTATGGAAAAATCTAATGGTACAATTTTATTCTGAAATGATTTTTGGCTCTAAACGGACTCCTGCGCAAACCCTTTGTAGGTTTTGGGACAGCAGAATTCTAGTCGTTTTTGTAAAATAGTGGAAAAACAAATCTAGTTTTGAAATGATTCAGTTTGCGTACAGGTCGACACAGCGACGCCAGCTCACATGAGACGAGAATGTAGCATGCGCAGACCGGTGAAGACCAGAGGAACCAGCAGCAGTGGACCCGAGCAAATTATAGTCCGTCTGTCTGATCTGGAAGGTCATAAATAAGACAATGCGCCCATGCCAAGAGGTATACCGGAGCAGCAGCAGGTGAAGACAAATCTAATCTAGAGGGTGATTTGTTTTGTATATTCACAAGAAAGTGCAGAAGACTTATGAACATGTATATTCAAATCTCCACACGTTTAAACTTATGTAACGCTTACTAAACGGACCTTGACCTTTAAGATATTTCAGATGGTCGATTTTAAACTAGTGTGAAAAGGGTGAGGTCATGTAAACAGTACAGAAACCAGCCCGAAGTGTCTAAACATTCTTAAACAGCAATAAGCTTCCAGTTATTGCTTTACCGCTCACACTAGATTTATAGAATTGACGTATCTGCATAGTTTCCTGACACGATAAACTGTCAAAGTTCTTTAGCACTTGGTCCAACTTTAATGGGACACAACAGAAGGTTGAGTGGAAGATCAAATAGAGGTTGTACAGATGACATCAACATTCAAACGAGTGAGTGGTAACATTGTATGTAGGAGCTCCAAATGCGTTTAAAATGTGAAAGAGCTGCTATGGTCTAATAACAAATTTAACACTGTCTGCTTAAATTTTACTTGCATCGAAAAGAATAAAATAAGTAAAGAGTAGAAAAGATAACAGAACACCGCTGCTACGCTCACATTTATCACTGACACAGACATTGAAATCACACACAGTTGAGCTGATTACCTTTCTTTCCTTAAACGACATGTTTCTGAGCCCAATTGAATTGTTGTGGAGCGAGTTGAAGTGTCCTTTATCTCCCATTGCTGATGAACATGATGTCAGTGTATAACCTCTATTGGTTGCGTTCACAAAAAAAACACTTAGTTGGTGGACAGGTCAGAATTCTATGGTTGTATTTCCTGTTTAACTGTCAGATTGCAGATGTTTTGGCCTGATTTCTGGTTAATATTTCTGTCATTACCGGGCCTATCCACATGAAACAAAAACTGATACAAAGTTCAATGTCTTCTGTCGGCGTAAAGTGATGAAAGTTGCATTCTCGAGACGTGTGTCAGTTGAAAGGACTTCAAGCCATTAGATAAATATGGCAAATATGTGGAGCCAGTCTTTCGCAAAACTGTGGATTTTTTGTTTGTTTACTTCTTTTAAAAAGTCCCACAGTTATTTGGACCCCTGCCTGTCTGAAATTCTGATTCTAGAACGTCGTGAACGCAACCTATTGTCATTTTATATTTTTTGTAATATTTAGCAAGCTGGTAACTCCATCTCCGCAGCATTGGTAGAACTGTGCCCATTTGTATAGTGTTCTAGCGTATTTACCGAGCATCTTCAGTCTGCTATTTGTACAATTCAAATTAACTTCAAGTGGACTTAGCTACTACAGACCATCTTTGTGCTTGTGCTCATTGTATGCTTTGTGTTTGGATCTATTACTATTTTGACTGGATCTAAGGGAGACGTGGAGGTACGTGTCTGCCCTGTTGCAGATGGGGGAAACTTTGTTCTAATGTGTTTTGTGTTTTGTTTCTGTCGCCTCAGCCTTGAATAAAACCTGTCCTGATTCTACTGTGATGATGTTTATTTTATCTTATGTTTACAGCTCATTTACATTCGCACAGATTTGGAATTGCATATATGGATAATGTAAAATCGTTCAGTTGATCTAAAAGGTATGTAAAATGAACTTCATCTTGTTTTTTTAGGCTCAAGCTTTAAAAACTCAACACACAAAGTTCTGCCTGCAGTGTCTCCCCTCAACAGTTTAAATCAGTTTCGTTATATGGCCACCAGGGGGCCTTCTGTTGTGGAGCTACTGTTCAAAAGTATATAAGGATCAATCATGATTTCCATTTTCAGGTTTAATTAAATTATAATCCTCACAGTTTGAAGCGTAGGCAAAATACTGTCCTTAACAAATAATAAATCATATCCAAAAAAATTTAATTAAAAGGGCCTATGAAGGGTTGTACTCATTTATTAAAACACTGATATATTTAAGATCTTGCTAAACAATGTTGTAAATTATCCCAGTTTGTAATTTATTCAGGTTTTTAATTTTACTTCCAGATTGAAGGCTAATTCATGCAAACACAAAATTCCATGACCGTTACCTAGCAACCATCGTACAATGGATAAAAACTCCTAATTTAACCTAGAAAGAAATTATTATTTGACAAATAAAATCTCTGAATTTAGCTGAATTAATGTTTAAACGGGCAGAAAAAATGTGTTTGTTGTAAAATGTGCCAAACTTTTACTTGAATTCTGGGTCTCCCCATTGTGACGTCATCAATGGTGCTTGGGATCGTGACATCACACACAACGGAACGTTCAGGAAAATTGCTATTAAAGCATTATTTAAAACCAAATCAACGGAACATTGAGTTAGACCAATGTTAAATCGATTTAACGATTTATTTTAAGATGCTAAATATTAAATTTAGCGTTAATTCAAAAAATAAAGAGAAGAGAAAATTCTAACACTAAGTGACCCAGCATTTTTTTTTTTTTTTACATTGTTTTGGCTAATGTTTTTCTATGTAAGTTCAGCACACCAACAACAAACATGGCGGATTTCCATGGTAACGGCTGTTTTTTTGAACTTCTTTCCCGGCCTCTTGTTTCAGAACACTGCTCTGCTTTGTCTTTTTCAAAAGATTTTTCAGAACTTTTCTTCACCAATTTTAGTAGATATTTTATTGTGTTTGGATATTAGTTGTGTTGTCTGTTAATTGTAATCTGTTGTAGATAGTTTGTTTTGTTGTCTGTATATTATCATTTGTTGTAGACATTTTGTAGTGTAGTCTGTTCATTTGTTTGTTTTGCTTCTCATTTCATTGTTTTTATTAACCCTGGGGGCCACCGTACAAACTGCTACTCAATTTATGTAAAACTATCAGCAAATAAAGTCACATTTAAACAAACCAAAAAAACAACAATAATAATAATAACAATAATAAACTTGTCATATGCACTTATGACCATATAAAGTGTACCGTGGGTTTGATATTAACACGTAACCTTGCGCTGACTGAAAGTTTCCCTAAACTTCAGTGCGCGCTCCCGTGTGTCCTGCTGCGCGCTCCCAAGCGGTGCCACTTTCCCACGGACAGGAACACGAGTGGAGTCCGCTCTCCTAGCGCCTTCCCCGGGCCGTTATTTCACCCTTTCCCCGGACTTTTAATGGCCAGCGGCACTTGGAAGAATACTAACTTACTGTAGCGACACTTTTACAACTTTGAACCTTTAAAAAGTTGGAAAAAGAGCGGAAATGAGTGAGCGCGAGCCCGGTTAGCGACGCCGAAGCTTTGGGCTACTTTTAGCTTCTTAAAGGGACAGCAAGCTCGAGGTCCGGCCCGGAGGCGGAGGTCCGGCCCGGCGCAGGAGGTCCAAGGTTCAGCCCTGCGGAGGAGGTCCCAGGTTCGGCCCGGCGAGATCCGAGGTCCGGCCCGGCGAGATTGAGGTCCTGCCCGGCGAGTGAGGTCCAAGGTCCGGCCCGGCGAGTGAGGTCCGACCCGTGGACTCGGACCGCCGACTGTCGCGTTCATCATGGAGGTGGATTCGGCGGCGGTGGACCTTGACTCTCTCCGCGGGGACCCGTTATTGGACAGGCTCCTGGAGGACGCCGTGTGCCAGCTACAAGGATGGCTCCGGGTGCACGGTAGGTGACGGAGCATGTTGTGGTCAGGCCCAGGGCTTACACACTTTTTGAAACTCTAAGTTGTCCAGCTTTAGTCCTGGTTGAAGATCACAAAGTCCCTGTTGAGACTTCTTTAGTCTTGATCAAGTCTTGGGTTATAAGTTCTGTCCAAGTCTCGTTCTTGTGTCATGGTTTAGTTTTAGTCTCATCCTGAAATAGACCTCTGACTGTTTACACCCATCTGTTTTGGTCTGGATTCTTCAGCGCTGGTTTGGTTCTGGTTCACAGAAAACCTGACTTTTGTCCTCCTGACATCAAGGGGGAAATATATGTCTTAATTTAGTCTAGTCTAGTCTAATCAATAATCTGCTGATTTGTTGTTTTGATCGCACCAGGCCCATGAATGAGATTTTTTCCTAAATCTGACAAACTAAAGAGAAGCTGTCTGTTTGGGAGAATAATGCCTTTATTCTGACAAAGAGCCTTGTAGCAAAATATAAAAATAGTTTGGAAAAAAAACAGTTCTGCAACAAGCATAAGGTTGACTTTTCACAGTATTTACATACTTTAATGTGTAACTCTTATATTTTAACATGCTCCAGTCACACCACAGAACAGTTTTTTGTTTTTTTTGGTTTGACATGAAACACATCTTCATTCTAATTATAAGTTCATGAATTAATTATTGGATTTATAAAATGCCTTTCATGACACTCTAAGCACTTGACGGTACATTGTTCTTTCACTACACACCTGGTGGTGGGAAGCTACTACTGCAGCCACAGCTGCCCTGGGGTAGACTGACAAAAGCAAGGCTGCTAATGTGCACTAAGAGTGGTGCTCCACCACCATCACCCCGCACCACTTTTATAAAGTCACAGCAATATTTCCTCTAGTGCCCCATTCCAAACCTAAATGTTTTGTAATCTGTGAAATCTATTATTATTGGGCTGAATTTTGGAGGAAGGAAAAACATGGTTAAGAGTGTCATTAGTTGCAAAAAATGGATGTCCACATTACAACTTTTTTTTAAATCTGTATTTTATCAGAGTCTTGGTTAGTTCTTAGTCCTGGTTTATCCCTGTTCCAGCCCAGGTTTAGTCCTGGTTTAGCCGAGTCTTAATCCTGTTCTAGTCCTGGTTTAGTCCTGGTTTAGCCCAGGTTTAGCCCTGTTCTAGCCCTGATTTAGTCCTAGTTTAGTCCTGGTCTAGCCCTGGTTTAGTCCTGGTTTAGCCCTGGTTTAGTCCTGGCTAAGCCTTGGTTTAATCCATAGACCGTACATATCAGTGGACAGCGTTAGCATGCTAGCCTCCGCGTTCCAAATAGGAAGCAGCTATGGAGGCTCCTGGCTCCATAAAGCCGAGCTGCCATTCACTTTCTATTGGGACACTGGTGCCCTTAACTCTGTGACTGTTTCTGTCAAGCTCACCATCTTGGAACTAAAATGTCTGTTTTGACACACTCTACATGAATCGGGTGTTTTTTTCTCGTTGGTTGTTCATAAATCAAGTTATTAGCAATAATAACTGACCAATCAGGTGCTTCCTTTTCCAGGGGCTGTTTTCGCTTGTGTTAGCAACAGGTTTGATTGACAGCTAGCGCCGCATGTTGCCGTCTATGGTTGCCGCCGTCTCCTCTCGCCGAGGGGCGGATACCGTTAGCAACCGCGCCCCTGATTAGTCCGTGTGGTTGCCACGATACGCACTCGGATTTCCAAATATGGAGTCTGGCTCCACTTTAGCCGCTATAACTGCTAGCCACGATGGGCTTCATTTGGCTGTAGCCTAACGCTATGGATGACGTCACATTCCCATAGTCCACTGATATGTACGGTCTATGGTTTAATCCTGGTTTAGCCCTAGTTTAGTCCTAGTTTGGTCCTGGTTTAGTCCTGGTTTAGTCCTGGTTTAGCCCTGATTTAGTCCTGGTTTAGTCCTGGCTAAGCCTTGGTTTAATTTCGGTTTAGCCCTGGTTTAGTCCTAGTTAAGTCCTAGTTTAGCCCTGGTTTAGCCCGGGTTTAGCCCGGGTTTAGCCCTGGTTTAGTCCTGGTTTAGCCCTAGTTTAGCCCTGGTTTAGCCCTAGTTTAGTCCTGGTGTAGTCCTGGTGTAGCCCTGGTTTAGCCCTGGTTAACCTCATTGTTTAGTCCTAGTGTAGTCCTGGTTTAGTCCTGGTTTAGCCCTGGTTTAGCCGTAGTTTAGCCCTGGTTTAGCCCTGGTTTAGCCCTGGTTTAGTCCTGGTTTAGCCCTGGTTTAGCCCTGGTTTAGTCCTGGTTTAGCCCTGGTTTAGTCCTGGTTTAGTCCTGGTTTAGCCCTGGTTTAGCCCTGGTTTAGTCCTGGTTTAGCCCTGGTTTAGTCCTGGTCTTCGCGGCCCGAGGTGAAGGTCAGGCTCCAGCTGCTGGGGTGAAACCTGAGCTGGAGCTGCTCTTCTTAATCTCTACTCATGTTCAGCGGCGCTTCGGTTGTTGTCAAACCCTGGACACTGGTCGTGTTCCTCGTGAAGCTGCAGCAACTGTCAAGTCAAAGCTTTCTCAAAGGAAAGGTCGCTTTTGGCGCTCATATTGGTGATATCTGAGTTTTTCCCAGATATTTGTATATTTGTTGTGTCTGATCTTGAAAATGTATTTTATTTAGCTACAATATTTAGCTGTGCATTGCTCCAGTCTGTGTCGCTCACACACCTGTGCTCACTGAGACTTCAGTCTAAATGGTTTTAGTACAGAACCGTTAATACTAAAAGCTGTCTAAAGATAAATCACATACAATTTAAAATCACAATACAACCATAAGCATACTTATTATTATAAAATGTATAATGTCTAGACTTAACTCTCCTTAAAGAAACTGCGCCAAAATACTTAAAAGTAAAAAGTTTTCCGATTTAAAGAATGACAATAATGTAAGCAGGCAACAGAGAAAGAAAAAAAAAAAGGTTGTATATTTCAGTCATTTTATTTCCCAGATAAGTTTTGTTATTATTTTTTACGAAAGTGAAAAGTTAATTTGTGAATTTTACTTACTTTACTTTTGATAATGCTATTGGCGGAAAATCTCATTTATTGACCACAACGGCAAAATAATGATGACATATTTTGGTATCCGTATCACCCCAAACCAAAATGGGTTTAAAATATATATAAAGAAAATTCATCCTTTCTTCTTTTAATTGTTCACTTGTGAATTTCTTCTGATAAGACAGTTGTAAAAAGCTGAGCTCATGTTTGGGCGACAGGACAGAGTTTAAATGTGTTATGCAGGTTATTGTGTGCCCGAAAGAGAAGAAAACAACAACATCTGACAAAAGAAATGATCCTTTCGTCCCAGTTTGATATGATTGTTTACACGTTTTGCTTGTGATATTCAATATTCTAATTGTTTCAAACATTTCACACGTTAGATCCTTATTTTTTAGAAGTGTCCCATGGCTCTTGTCCAGTCTGGTGTGCACACTGCAGCTGACTCACCCCATGGTCACCTCTGACTCACTCCTGGGTCATAGTCTCCTGCTTCCTGCTCCTGGTCCCTGCTCCTGCCCCTGTTCTTGCCCCCTGCCCCTCCCCCCTGCTCCTGCTCCCTGCTCCTGGTCCCTGCTCCTGCCCCTGTTCTTGTCCCCTGCCCCTCCCCCCTGCTCCTGGTCCCTGCTCCTGCCCCTGTTCTTGCCCCCTGCCCCTCCCCCCTGCTCCTGTTTCCTGCTCCTGGTCCCTGCCCCTCCCCCCTGCTCCTGGTCCCTGCCCCTCCCCCCTGCTCCTGGTCCCTGCTCCTGGTCCATGCTCCCGGTCCCTGTTCGTGCTCCCTGCTCCTGGTCCCTGCCCTCCCCCCTGCTCCTGGTCCCTGCTCCTGGTCCATGCTCCTGGTCCCTGTTCATGCTCCCTGCTCCTGGTCCCTGCTCCTGGTCCCTGTCCTGGTCCCTGCTCCTGGTCCATGCTCCTGGTCCCTGTTCGTGCTCCCTGCTCCCGGTCCCTGCCCCTCCCCCCTGCTCCTGGTCCCTGCTCGTGCTCCCTGGTCCCTGCTCCTGGTCCCTGTCCTGGTCCCTGCTCCTGTTCCTACTCCTGCCCCCTGCTATTGCCTCCGCTCGTACTCCCTGCTGCTGCCCCTGCTCCTGCCCCTCCCCCCTGCTCCCGGTCCCTGTTCGTGCTCCCTGCTCCTGGTCCCTGCTCCTGCCCCTGTTCCTGTCCCTTTCCCCTGTTCCTACTCCTGCCCCCTGCTCTTGCCTCTGCTCGTGCTCCCTGCTGCTGCCCCTGTTCCTGTCCCTTGCTCCTGCCCCTGCTCGTGCTCCCTGCTCCTGGTCCCTGCTCCTGCCCCTCCCCTTTGCTCCTGACCAGTGACCATCCTGGGTAGTAGACTCATGTTTTCCTCTGCTGTGTCTCTATTCTGAGCTCGGTCTCTGGTCAAACCCAGGTGTCAGGGTCAAACAGAGGCACACTTTTGGTTCACACTCACCAGATGGATCTAGTGCAGAGAACAGAGGTTTGTCTGTTGTGTCTGACCACATTTGTGTCAGGGAAGTTTAGAGCAGATACCGCTAACCGATATTTGGCTTGCGGCTTTACTGCTGTGGCCAATAACCGATATTTGCCATTGCCAGTATTACAATTTTAAATCCTGTACCAGATTTTTTTATTAGTGTCTTTGTATGTATGTATGTATGTGCGTGAGATGAGTTAATAAGCACGTTTCATAACTTTCAGAGGCCCGAGCAGAGTTTAACGTCATCAGTTGTAATCTTCCTTGTGGTGGTATTCGTTTATGGGGCAGGTGATCTCTACAGCTAGTAAATTCTACATGGACTTCAAAGCTGCGTTCAGGCCAGAATATCGGTGCATTGTTGTTCTTGTTGGTCACATAGACGCTGAACATTTTGCACAAATCAATCTACTTTATATATTATTTAAGCGGCAAGACTTTACCATCTTTAGCCACTTGCATGACCCGAGTTCCCGCCAAACCGGACGTTCCAATACAATGGAAGTACGAATCTGTAGCAAAAAGAGGCCTAAGCGGGCGAAGCGGAATAAGGTGAATATTAGCTGATGGTGATATCACTGAAGAATTTCCTATATCGGCCGGTACCGATACCCATCCCTAATCTGTGTGATAAAATAAGACCATTGTGATGTTATAAATTGGGGATAACTTTAATTGTCTGGCCTCCATTCTAATCTCCATGTATTATTCAATACTGTCGATTAGTGTGGAAATGCCGCCACACAGTTTGACTTCAGGGGGCGGGACAAGCACGCATCAATCAGACGAACAGCAGATGTGACAACAGCACAGCAGAGAGCCGTGGCTGTCAGTCCAAAATGGCGTGTAGCTGTAAAACTTCCTCATGTTGATGTTCCTCTAAAACAGAAGAGAGAGAATCCGAGAACATTTTCTGTCGTGGACACCATCTTGCCTGTTATTGCTTGTAATCGCGGCACACGGATGTGACGTTCTCCTCTCTGGCTCTGATTGGCTCGGTTGCCGCAAAATAGAGGAAATAGGGGGTTTAGCGATCAGGCCCAAACACACTTTCTTTCAAAACTGAAATATATTGAAAGGTAGTGGGAATGGCTGGTCAGGCTATAACTTCAATACTTTGGTCAAAATTGAGAGGTAACTCCAAAGAGTGAGTGTGTGTGTGTGTGTGTTCGCGTGCGTGCGATTGTACAAATTGATTTGTGATGTATGGGTAGAATAACTTCTTCTAGAGTAACTCATGCACTTGCAGGAGTGATGTGTTTAGGAGTGCTGCACATGCAGCCTGGTACCTGCCTGAACTCTCTATCACATTCCGTTTAATAGAACAGCAAATACAAAACAGTAATTATGTCGTTAAAACGGCGAGCTCACATGCTTGTTGTTCATATGTTCATCACATTTGCCAACGAGTAATAACTGTCAATACTTAAGTTCAAGCTCAAGGTTTTGTGGCACTTGGTGAAACAAAACATACTTTCCTGTCAAAATGTTGTGGCCTGCTGTGTTTTTGGTGCATTATTGCCCAGATTAATTAGATTTAAGAAATGTTTATTTCGAGGTTGTTAGCGTCTATGATCATTTTGGCTCTAATTTCTATGGTAACTAATCTACATAAAACACTTGTACATGTGGTAATGTTTTCTTAACATCTGTCGAGTGGCTGTCAGTCGTCAAAGCAACTCTTTTTCATAGTTTGTGACATTTGGAGCTAACTCCCATTGAAAATGCATTAGAGCTATCTCCTGGAACGGTACAGCGCTAATGGAACACAGTTTCTGGTTTACCAACACTGGAAGGGTGGATAGAGAAAGGTCACTGTCTGAGAGGTTTTGGATGGTGAGTCTAAATAAAATGATTTACCTTAGCTCATAAATGTTAGAGAACATCTTAGACTTTGTTCTGTTTTGTTTCTTATAACATTTTGATTCATTTTCATGTAGTAAGTAAAGTCTGTTTTGTTCCAGTGCAGATATGTTGTGAAAGGAAGTAAGGCTGGTGTGCTGTTTGTTTGCTAGTTGTTGTTTGCCATTACTCCCCAAACTCTGCTCCGGGCTCTGGAAGTTGTGACAAGCACTTACCAACTCCTGGTGAATAAATAAGGACTGTTAGGAAAATGAGGAATAACTTCCCATTGCAAACGGTTTAAAATGAACTCATACTGTCTTGTCCACAAACACAACAGAGGTATTTTTGACTGACGTTTACGGTGGTCTTAGCATTTTCTTTATCTTCATCACCAGACAATCCAGTGAACTGAAAACCTATAATTCTTAATTTGCACTGTATCATGTCCGACCTCAACTTTAGCAAAATGGCAAAACTAGAAGTCAAGTAGTTTATGCGACCTTAAACTAGACTTGATATTTTCAATGTTTCTCAAAATTGTATTTGATTGCACTTAAAGCTTTATAGATGCCACATAAATTATGTGAAATAAAAAAAAATATATATATTTTTTTCAAGTCAAATACATTTTCTCACATGAATTCTAAGGAAACCAGCGCCATCTAGTGGTGAAATAGATGGACTGAAGCCATGCGGTGTGTTCTGTTGTTCATGTGTTTAAGGCTGGGCTCAGTTTCCCAGAGACAAGCGCTCACCACACTTGTGAAATAACATTGTGTAATGTGTGCTTCTGCTCTTAAGTCTGGATTAGTTTTGTGGTGGGACACACAGAGCCTGGTGCTCCACCTGGGCCCCGTGGGAGCACCACTTGTGCAGTCACACTCAGGCACACCGGGCCTTGACTCCAGATCTGGAGCTGTTTGTTCTGCAGGAAATCCTGTGAGGAGCTTCTTTTCCTGCCACATCTGCCCCATTGTCCTGAGCCCAGAGCCAGCCTCATGTCCAAGGAGCCCAGGAGTCTGAAAGCTGTGTGTTTAGATGTCAAACCTCTCAGATGTGTGCCATGTGCAGTCCAGAGGGTCCTAAGGGAGGGTTTGTGGGCTGTGCTTGGGTGTCAGATGTATTCCAAATCAAATCAAATCAAAGCTAAAACTATATAATCATTTGAACAAATATAGATCCTAAAACAACGACAAACAGGACAAATTCCTGAACAGTTTTAGAATGATCTTGAGCTTTATAAAAACTAGCAACTGTTTAATTAAGAGAGTACTATTATTTTGTGTTGAAAATGTTGGTCTATTGTCTAAAACCTTCGCCTTGACCTGAAGACAAAATTTTTGACAATCATTATGATATCTAAATCTGTATCAAATATATTCCTTAGCATCGAAATTGAGCTTGAAATGTTTCATGACAATGTTGTTGCTAATATGCTAATACCATTAATTGACTAATTGTGACAAGTGACTATAAACATTAGTGGTAATTTGATAATGGTTCTCTTGACTATATGGACTCCTAAAAGACCTTTTTTATAACATTTTTGTGGTTGCAAATGTGTGGCTCTTGAAATAGTCTGGAATCCATAAAGATGTTCTGCACCCCAAACTATTAGAGACCCAAAATTAAAGGAGCAAGCGGAATCAAACAGAACGGCCATTGCAGTCTGTGTTTCGTGCTGCAGTCAGTCTTTATGTTTTATGCTTTGTGGTCAATTACATGTTTGTCCTAAAACAATGAGACCTTCAGCTTCATTGTTATTATGAATTAGCAAAATTCTCAGTCAACTTCGCGGCTCAGCTTCAGTCCATAGCGGTTGTGCAAAAGATTTTGATAACTCCTCGAGATGATTTTCACCAAATTAAAGCTTGATCGGGCTCATCCACTGACTCCCCATTGATTTTCATTCATTTTATCATTTCTAAGTATGCCCCATGTCTGCGGCATGGGTTAATGAGTAGAGCTCGATGCCAGGAGTGTGTTTATAGAACTGCTCTTGTCAACAACATCGGTGACTACTATCTCTAAGCTAGTCCCATGTCTTTGGCACGGCCACAGTGTGGAGCCTGTCTGATGTTGCTCGCTGTCCAAGGCTCTGCTCAGGCACTTTGTGTGTTTGCTCAAACGCATGAAGAATTAGAGGGAACATAGTGACCGTTCAGATCAGAGAGAGGACACACAGGGTTAAACACACTGGATTTCAGCTGTAGGAACTGGCAACCTTTTAAAATAGGTCCCCAAGAAGAATAGCTTTCTGCAGCTAATGGGGTTCCTAAATAATAAATAATAAATAAACGAATACATTTACAAAAACTCCAATTAGAGACTTGTGAGGCTCATTCTGCTTTCTGATTAGACAATATCAAATTATAACATAAAAACATTGACAATCATGTTGTTTTTGTAAAGAATATATCAATGTAGGGTTGCAAGATTAATCACAATCAAATCACAATGAACGCAACCAACAAATCACAAAGTACCATAATTTCCTCCATAAACACATTTTTTTTCTTTTGCATTAAAAACAGCTAACCTTGTATTTTACATCTGTTCAAACAGTTCATATTTCTGTCTTTTTGTCAATTCTCCTGGACACATTTAAATCTACAGTGTGTTGTTTAAATGTAAACGTTTGAACAGACTCCGATTGTTAAAGGAAAATATTATGCATTTATATAGTTTTTATATACATTTATTTATACATGCTCTTGAGGACCTTTCATTTTGCGTCTCAACAACAATTTTTTTTAACAAAAAAAAATCTGGTTCTGTTTGCCCTGGCACTTACTGAGTTTAGGCGCCATCTACTGGCTGCACAGCACTTAAGCTAAATGCTCAAAACGAGTCTGGCCATGATTTAAGGACTGAAAACAGTAGAAGATTTTTTTTGGCAGTCAGAGGGAGAGGATTTTCTTACCTGCATTCCTTCACTGTATGAAGCTAAACACAACTCCAACATTTTGAGAACGTGGTTAAAAGCTAAAGAAAAGTCACTACAGCATAATATGCTCTATTTAAAACTTAACTTGCAAATTTAAGTGCAGTTGCAGTACTTGTCAGAAAAAAACCTAATTAGATATTTTTTCCAAATTGTTAATCTGTGGTTCATTTGTAAAATTGTTATCTACTATTAAGAGTAATATTTGTTTTCAAGTTGTTTATCTTACAGCTGAGGCGCGCTCCAGTTCAAAGCATCTCCTGTAAAGCCTGCCTCTGTCCTAAGCTTCTGACACAGCCTGTCCTCTGACCTCTGACCTCTGACCCTGGTTATTCCTGGCCCATGCAGAGGAAGCCTGTGTTCTGTTCTGAAGTCCTCCTCCTCTGGGCGGGTGGCTCCTGTCTGTGAGGAAATGAACAGAATTCCACTGGAGTGTGACGTCCAAACCTCAGCTGACCCTCACAGTCTGGCTCCCACGCCTCCCTAAACACACAGCTGCCACTGCACTAGTGTGTGTGTGTGTGTTCTCTGCGTCGCTTCTGCCAAACCTGCAGTTTGTCTTGATTTGTCTTTGATCATGCTTTTTGCAACACAACACAAATATTAAAGGTGCCCCATGCAACTTTTCTGGTGGAAGAGCCATCACCAATGTTCCCTCTAATTTTTCATGTGTCTGAGCGAACACAAAAACACCCTGAGCAGAGCCTTGGACCATGTGAGCGACATCACTGGGGCCACATCAGTGTCACACTTGTTCAAAACCTGAGATCAGAGCAGTGGAGTAACACAGTCTGTATTGGGTTTTGTTTGCCTTCATCCATTAATGAAGCATCCCTGGATAGAATTTAGAATTTTACTTATAGCAGGTAAGTTTGAAAGCTGAAATTTTCAACAAAATGGATGTAATTTCCTGGGATTTGGGCTGTTTTAGATCAACAAATGTTACAGTGATACATTTTATGATCATGCAATAGGCTAATGGCAGACCCTCCACACAAAAGTTCCATAGTGCACCTTTAATCATACATTATGATTGCAGGCTACTTCTGTCCAAGATTCAAATGGAGGCTTTGTTTACCATAAGAAAACCTGTGGCACAGTTATGTTCACCTGTGTAGGACACATGCTGCTGATCACTTGTGTCTAAATCTTGTCAGTGTTTCTCTGTGAGCTGCACTGTCCTCCTCTCTCTGATCACAGCCCCTCAGCTATAATTTGGTTTTGGTAGAATTCGTCGATGTAAACCCTCATTCGTCCAGGTGTGGTCCATCGTAGAAAGGGGTTCAGAGGTTGTCATCCGGACGCCGTTTAAAGATCGAGATGTTTCGACTTTTATCCAAAAGTCATTGTCAATCAGAGAGCTGGTATGGGAACTCAGGCTTATATGCTACTCTGAGTACTGGGAGTCCTGCCCCCAGGGAGGAGTCACTGCACTCCTGTCTTTGTAGGAAATTGTTTGTTTGTCACCTGGGATTTAATTAATTGGTCTATCTTGTTGATTAATGGTTGGCCTCACCTAGTTTCACCTGTGGCTAAAGGTCTATTGTTATCTTGATAGCTGGCTGTTGCTCCCTCCTCACTGCTGATGACCTCATTAGCATTTGACTGGTCTATTGATCTGGACCAGGGTGTTAGGATGCTGTCATAAATTTTGGCTAAATTAAATCTTAAGCCCCCATTCCTGTTTAGAGACGGATTTTCTCTTTTTACAAAAATGGCCTCCTTTACTCCTCTTTCAAACCAGTTCTTTTCTCTGCTCAAAATCTTCACCTCACTGTCCTCAAACGAGTGATTTGTAGCTTTTAGGTTTTGGTAGAATTAATAATAATAAAAAATGGATATCATAATTAAGTTGTGTTCAAATCAGAGTCGTGGTGTTTTCCCCTCCAAAGCTTTCACATTTTTTGATGCATTTTAATATAAAGACTGACTCACATCCAGCAACACTTTTGTGCAATATTCAGTAACCTGCTTACATTTCCTCTGAAGCCTGTTGAAGCATGTTTAGATCATAAGCCTATGTTTCAAATAGGCCTAATGATAATTTACAGTTAGTTTATGACTAAGGATGTCATTGATTAGACTTTACTGTAGCTCTGACACAACAGGACAGTCTTCTTTAGCCTAAATAAACTTTCCGTCAGTGGCCATTAATTTTCATTCTTCCAATTTTCACTTGGGATTATTCTGTGCATAAAGCACTTAACGCCTCGTTACGCACACAGCTAATTTGCATATCAATACACGCGAAAACTGTGCGAAGCGCTAAACTTTGTAGACGCGCTGTGGCGTTTGCTCTGATTGGTTCATGATTCTTCACTGGAGCTGAAGACAGAGGCGTCTGAAGGCTGTGTCTGTGCCGCGCTGCTCACGGCCCTCAGACCCCCCAGCTTTCAAACTTACCTGCTATAAGTAAAATTCAGAATTCTATCCAGGGATGCTTCATTAATGGATGAAGGCAAACAAAACCCAAAGACTGTGTTACTCCACTGCTCTGATCTCAGGTTTTAAATGAGTGTGACACCAATGTGGCCCCAGTGATGTCGCTCACATGGTCCAAGGCTCTGCTCAGGGAGTTTATGTGTTCGCTCAGACACATGAAAAATTAGAGGGAACATTGATTACAAATATAAGTAAGAGACAAGGCAAATGTAGCGTTCCAATTAATCGATCAAAACATAACTTCATAACTGCTTTATGCCACTGACACAAAAACAATAAAGCTATATGATCCTAGTAAACCATTTTAAATATAGCCTATAGTATCATTAAAAGGCAAAGTAAAACCGATATAAGAGTCTATCTCTCATTTGAAGCCACCATTACTATTTGACTGCAGTCACATGAAGGAAAAAGCTGTTTCCACATGCAGCCGCCTCAGTCTGAGCGAAACCACAGCCTGTGACGGTACTCACTGCTGATTGGACGACGCACCTTCACTGCACTTCCTCTAAATGAACCAGTCACTCAGTCCAAAAGCGGAACCAACCAAAAAGCCTGGTCTAAACGAGATCTAAACCAGGCCTTACTCTTAACCCAGGTCTCAGGTTCTGGACTCCAAACCCAGGACTGATTGTAGCCACATGGCCTCCAGCGTGGGCAAAGAGAGCTTCTTCAGACGCCTGTTCAGACCAAACCAGGAGCCAAAAGTGAGGCCGGGCTTTGTCAGGTCCATGTCTGAGCCGGTGGGACACACTGTGGACAACAGGGGACCGCCTGCTTCTGTCTGTGGCTCCAGAACTCTACCAGCACTCAGGAACAGCTCCGGTAGGGCACAAAGGGTCAAATCTTCCCCAAAAATTCAATTAACTCTCTGCTAAACTTGCTTGGACAGCTATTTTTGTCATTGGCTGGTCAAAGCTGGTTAATGATGACACAGAATAATGTTATTATTCATACATTCATTTGTCTTTGTGTTGAATCGTTGGTTTTATTGTTTGGCTGTGCAAAGATTGGAATGGTGATCGAACTGTTTCAGCGTAAGGCTTTGTGACATTGTGTATCAGCCAGTCATGTGGTACAGTTTTTTTTGTGCCATATTGTCAAAGTATTATTTATGTTTTAAAAATGTGACAAATGACAAAAAAATGTGACAAAACAGAAGTAGATCGGTTCACATGTATTGCTTACTGTCCTAATGCATTCTGAGCATCTTTATTATTCACTGCAATGGGTTTATAGGTCCTTTTCACAACTTTCAGAGTCCAGAGCGGATACCAACAGATCACAATAATGCCAACAACATTAGCATGCTAATAGCATGTTCCATCATCAAAAACCTAAAAAACCTAAGTAGCAATCAGTTGCATTCACACTGTTTTGAGGAATGTTCATTAGAAAATTCTCCCCCTCCAAGCGTCAAACTCACTTCCTGCTGAACTTCCTCAATCCGGGACGTATTTTTGGTTCATCTACGTCACTTATCCAAGAATCTTCTGCTGTTTTAAGTTCTTAAATCATCGCTAAACTCTTTGTGAGAATTTCTGTATATATGGCTCATAACACCTGTTACTGAATGAATAAGAAACTTTTTTTTAGTTTTAAAACATGAGGTGGCAAATTTAAGGTACTCAAGAGCACGTTTAAAGGCTAATAACAACAGAATATTTTTCCTTTTAAGCTTCCTCCATCCATGTTCCTGTAGTGTTTTTTAAATGCCGGCTCTCTGTTGCAGATGTTCGGGGCCCTCCTGCTCACCGCTTTTCCTGTGGCCAGAGCTCGGACTGTGTGTGGGAGCGGCGGTTCTGCATCCTGACCGACAGCCAGCTCCTACTCCTCACCAGGGACCAAGAGGTTAGTCCCACCTGCTCCGTGAGAGCTTAAGTTAGGGCTGCAACAAGTTAAACGATTTATTGCTGCGAATAGAGAATATAAATGGTTGTCAACTAATTAAATAATTGATGAAAGAAGAGGTTTCATTACCCAGACAGGGCAGGGATTACACTGGAAATATGTAAATTGTGTGTTTTTGATTAAAATACTTGTTCATCTATAAATATTCTCCACTAGGATGTTGTCAAAAGGCTTCACTTCAGCTTTATCTGGGTAAAATTGAGTCAAATTATCATTCTAAACAACTAATCGATTAATCTAAGGAATAATTGCTAGACTTATCGATGACCAAAATAATCATTAGTTGCAGCTCTAGCATAAGAAACGATATATCAGGATATTGATTTTTTTCACTCCACTCAGAGCACCATTTTTCATCATACATTTATACATAATACAGTTATACATAATTTTATATTTCTAACAGCAAACTACTTGAGTCAAAACATCTCAACTCTGCTATGTATTATTCTTGCTTTGACAAATTCATCTCTGACTCAAAATTGTTGCTTATTTTTGGTTACAAAACTTTAAAGTATTTGCATTGTTAATGCAAATACTTCTGTTAATCTGTCTGTTAATCATTGGAAATGTGTTATGATATTTACTTCAGGAATTGTGATTATTCTGAAGACACTTTGAAGATACTTAAAAAAAAAAACTTTAATGGGTTGATAAAACAATACGGTAGATATTATATAAAATGCATCTGAGAATGTATATTTGCAATTTAATAACAATAAGTTGTCCTGTAGGTGTTTGAATGGAAGATGGTGAAAGAAAAGTTAGTCATATGATTATCGATTTAAAAATACTTTGAAGAGAATCTGTTGATTAAAGAAAATATATAAATGGGTACTTGAGTTTTGGAAGTGTACCTAGGCCACAATAACTCATTCTGAAGTGCCACAGAAAATACCACAATAAACTACTCCATGACCAGGTTACAAAGAAGGAAAACCCCAATAAATCCTTTGCCAAATTTAGTAATGACTTAATATCTATAAAAATGTAAATTACTTTGACCATCTACAGATCAAATCCCTCTAGTGCAAAGAAAAGGTACATGTGATAAATATTGGGTCAAAATATATTGTTCCAGCTATTAGTTAATGAATGACAAGTCAATATAGTGACTAAAAAAAAAAAAAGAAATCTGTTATACAACACGCCTAGGGAAGGTTTTTCATAAGCATGCAGGTGCATGGGTATTTTAACATGGGTGACAGGAAGTGACATTTACTACAAAGTTATCATGTATACAATTAATATTGCAATTTGTTTTAGTTTCCCCATAATATTCAGGCGATATTATGTCAATAAAATAGACATTTGTTAAAGCATTTTTCACTATCAGCAATAAACTCGATATTCAAATTTTTCATATCTTTGTATATAATACAGCAATATTATATACATTTCAATAGCTTGTCTACCTCTAATATCTAGTGTTAGCTTAATAATTATGTAACTGTCTCATCCTTAGAGTTTTTTTTTTACATTTAGAAATGTATTTTTATTAAGAAATAAAGCTGTCACACCACATGAAATCAAACTGGAGTACGCTTAATGTTGATGTTCAAAGAGTGATTGAATGATTTCTTTTGACCTGTATCTTGAACAAGTTTGTCCTGGAGCAGAAATGACATAAGCTCCTTCTGGTTTTGTGTAACTGTCTTTTTAATGATGTGATTTTTCATGTTACTCCACAGGACACAGTTTGGATTACAGCACTCAACTTCTTAGATCTTTTTTTTATTTAAAGTAGAGATAAAAGAGATCAAATCAATTAGACCTTTTGGCTTGTGGTGTTTCCCCAGCCTGCAGAGCCTGAGGAACGGAGGTTGAAATATTCCATTTAAAACGCAATCTTTACAGATGTGTAATGTGCTTCATGTGTGTGGTCCAGGCTCCAGGAGAGTCCCGGGACGCCTCCACAGACCCAGTGAAAGGCCGCAGCCTGCGTCGCACTGTCAGTGTCCCATCTGAGGGCCACTTCCCTGAGCTGCAGGTAGAGGGCGTACTCGGTAAGATCCTCTCATGTATGCTACACTCAGCTTTATGGGTTTACACTGGTTTCTGAAATGAAAGGTGTGGGAAATATGGACAAAATAATTAGCTTGATATTTTGTAGTGTTTGTTGCTTTAAAAATACAAAAAAATAAAAAATACATTAAAAGTGCAGATACATTTCACTCATTAATGCAAACATAATCATTTTGAGCCTGGATTTAAACACTGCTGGAAGCCTGTCTATATTATTATAACAATCCAAACAGCCAAAATGTGTTAAACATGTCTTTAAATCAGGGCTCACCAACCTTTTTAGGGCTGAGGGCCACTCCAGGGGCACTGAGCTGGTCCAGGGCTACCTGGGCCTCCAGATATATTCATCATAACCAAATTATATAAACTCACATTAAATATTGCTTTGGTTTACCAACCTTTGATGCTTGTAACTACGTGATTAATGGGTGTATTTTGAAAAAATATATACATATCTCCATGACCAGCGCTCAAATAAATAGGCCCAACAGAGTTTTTGATGAAACACATTGCTCTGGATGAGCGGTTCTGTATTTAGAACAGGTCCACGTCGGTGCTGAGAGAAGCCCAAAGGACACCTGGGTTGGTGACCCCTAATACTACGTATCAGCTGAGTTTTAAGGATCAAATGAAATTATAGCAACATTTACACCGAATAGTGTGAAAATATCACTTCCCTTATTTGGAAGTTGGGTTTTTTAGGGGATTTTTTTTTTCCATTTTAATCAGACATTTTTGCATACATGTTTATTTTATTGTAGACAAAACTTGATTTCAGTATTGTCAATATTTAGATATACTGTCCAAATATAATGATGAACTTTCCAAGTATCCCAAAGAAGACAATAATATCATTTAGAAGAGAAGCACCAGGAGGAGTGTTCATGAGCAGGACTCACCGCTGGATCACAGAGCCTTGGATTTGAGGGGTCGTGTTGGTCACAAAAATCAATATCATGCTAAGGTTGTGACTTGGGGCCTCATATATTTCAGTTTCAGTGTGCATGCTAATGTGTGCTAGCTTTGTGGGCTCAACATGTAAGTTAGCATCAGAGGAAACACAAGATCGCGTTGTGTCTCAGACCACACGGGCTTGACTTGTGGGGTGCCCCCTTCTGTTCAGCCTCTACATGCTGCCCTTAGGTCAGTTAATACGCAGCAATAATGTGTCTTATCACACTCTGCAGACGACACTCAGATCTGTGTCTCACTGACGGCAGGTGAATATGGACCAGTGAATTCACTCTGTCACTGCATCAGAAACAGAGAAAGTGTCAGCAGTCGCCTCCACTCTCTCGCTCTGAAACCTTCAAATCAAGTTAGAAATCTGGGGGTAATAATGGACTCAGACTTTGACAGCCACATCAATATCAACAACCTTTTACCATCTCTGTCTCTCTCTCTCTCTGTCTCTATCTACCTATCTGTAGGTATAACATGCCACAAATAAACAAAATAACCAGAATGGAATAGTTGCAAGTTTTTCAATCCATATATGCCTCTTATTATATGGACTTATTCACAGTTGGCTCCTTGTTTTGCCCTGAATTGCTCTTTGTTTTCCCAGATCTCACCAGAGTGAAGCAGGGCATAACAAAGGAGCAAAGGCAGACACTTTTTACAGCTGAAAAGTCCCTTGTTTTTGTTACGCATTATAAAATACGCCGCTCCGTGGTATACGATTATACCGCGGATTTTTGGTCACGTTTGTTCTGTTTCTGTGGAAATTCCATACTGTCCCATGCCCAGTACACATACACATATGTACATTCTGACAGTATTTTATAGTTAAACAAATATTTTTCACTGTGCTACTGATAATTCCACGTTGCCAATCAGACGGACCGTGATGATTCAAAGAACAGGAGTCAGGTTGTTGCCTCTGGAAAGGCCTTTAAACCCCGCCGCTGCGTGCGCACTCCTGCAGCCTCCTCTCCCGGGTGCAGTCTGCGCAGAGCCGCGCCATGGCCCAGCTCAGACCGGCTCAGACACGCTGCACTCTGGTGACCTGTAGGCGTAGCTCTGAAAGGCTCAATGGTTCATGCCCGCGCTCGTGTTGTTGTAATATTTGTTGTGACGCCTGCGCGGACGCGGAAGTAGAAGCGCAGCCGGGTGTGTGCGGTGTGTACCGCGTCTGGACCGTGATGCGTTGTTGCGCGAGTGTCTGAGCCAGGACATGTCCCGCGAGTGGACACATGGACTTTTCAGGTGAGTTTTTGTCCCGCAGAACGCTGTGTTGTAGTGCGCGCGGGGCTGCGCTGGTGCGTGTGTGTGCGTCAATCCCGAGTGAGCCAAAAAAGTTCCCAAGTGTCGAAACGCGCCTTCACTAACGCGCTGTAAACTAGTAATTAAATTGTTACGTTTATCACCTGTGGTAATCTATAATTTGTGTTCCGTTTATAAATACGGATAATTGGCTGCTGTAAAACTACGGGTTGTAGATGGCATACATTTGAACTGAGATGGGCACTGGTACATTTAACCTGCATATGTGGTCAGATAAATATTGCAGGATAATGGTCATAATATCATAAATGTGCCAGTTCTACAGTTACCAGAAACACTGGTATTTCACTTTCTGAAGCAATTTGCCTGATTAATTTATTCTTTTTTGGAGAATATTCTCTTGGGATTATTTTACCTTAAAAACTAAATCAGAAAAGTAATTTGCAGTTGGTGCTCTCTGGTCACAGACAGATGTGTCAGGTTTGATTTACTTTGATTGACAACAATTGATTGATTTAGAATGTAATGTTTCCCCATGACAGTTAAAATGTGGTCCCTCTGCTCTGAACATGCTTCTGTGCAAGGTCAAAGTGTAAACCTCAGGAGAAGACTCTGCTCACTCAGGTCTGATCTGGGAGAGAATCATCTAAGAATACAGTCTGACCTTGAATCAAATCTGTGCCACTGCTATTTATGCTCCTCTGTCCCAAATTCTGTCTCCACTCACCAGCGTTAGACCAGACCAGGCCAGGCCAGGGACAGAGTATCCGCTCCAGGGGACAGAGAGTGTCCACCTCTGGAGGGGCAGAGAGTGTCCACCTCTGGAGGGGCAGAGAGGGTCCACCTCCGGAGGGGCAGAGAGGGTCCACCTCCGGAGGGGCAGAGAGTGAGAGTGTCCACCTCCAGAGGGGAAGAGAGTGAGAGTGTACACCTCCGGAGGGGCAGAGAGGGTCCACCTCCGGAGGGGCAGAGAGTGAGAGTGTCCACCTCCGGAGGGGAAGAGAGTGAGAGTGTCCACCTCCGGAGGGGCAGAGAGTGTCCACCTCAGAGAGTGTACACCTCCGGAGGGGCAGAGAGTGAGAGTGTACACCTCCGGAGGGGCAGAGAGTGAGAGTGTCCACCTCCGGAGGGGAAGAGAGTGAGAGTGTACACCTCCGGAGGGGCAGAGAGGGTCCATCTCTGGAGGGGCAGACAGTGTCCACCTCCAGAGGGGCAGAGAGTGTTCACCTCTGGAGGGACAGAGAGTGTCCACCTTCGGAGGGACAGAGAGTGTCCACCTTCGGAGGGACAGAGAGTGTCCACCTTCGGAGGGACAGAGAGTGTCCACCTCTGGAGGGACAGAGAGTGTCCACCTCTGGAGGGACAGAGAGTGTCCACCTCCGGAGGGACAGAGAGTGTCCACCTCTGGAGGGACAGAGAGTGTCCACCTCCGGAGGGGCAGAGAGTGTCCACCTCTGGAGGGACAGAGTGTAAATGTGTCCACTTCCTGAGGGGCAGAGAGTGTCCACCTCTGGAGGGACAGAGTGTAAATGTGTCCACTTCCTGAGGGGCAAAGAGTGTCCACCTCTGGAAGGACAGAGTGTAAATGTGTCCACTTCCTGAGGGGCAGAGAGTGTCCACCTCTGGAGGCACAGTGTGTAAGTGTGTCCACTTCCTGAGGGGCAGAGAGTGTCCACCTCTGGAGGCACAGTGTGTAAGTGTGTCCACTTCCTGAGGGGCAGAGAGTGTCCACCTCTGGAGGCACAGTGTGTAAATGTGTCCACCTCCGGAGGGGCAGAGAGTGTCCACCTCTGGAGGGACAGAGTGTAAGTGTGTCCACTTCCTGAGGGGCAGAGAGTGTCCACCTCTGGAGGCACAGTGTGTAAATGTGTCCACCTCCGGTGGGGCAGAGAGTGTCCACCTCTACAGAGACCGTGTGTAAATGTGTCTACATCCGGAGGGACAGAGAGTGATTGTGTCCACCTCCGGAGGGACAAAGTGTGAGTGTTTCCACCTCCAGAGGGACAGAGAGTGATTGTGTCCACCTCCGGAGGGACAGACTGTGTCCAACGCTGGAAGGACAGAGTATGTCCTCTGCCCCAGGAGTGAGAGGACAGGGGTGAGGACAGGGGTGAGGACATGTGTGAGGTGGAATGACACATTGCTGTGATGACTCAGCACATTCCTCACATATTAGTCTGGTCTCTGGGCTGGTCCTGCTCTGTGAGGATCTGTCTGGTCTACTATGTTTGGCATGCTCCTTTTCATTCACTTACTTCCTGTACACAAAGGAAGCTTCGCCCATTCATTCAGAATAAGCCATTCATTTCTAAAGTTGGAGCACGTTGGCATTCCACAAAACAAATCATGTTCAATCATTGTGACAAAGCATTGCAGACTGGTCCATCTGCATGACTGAGGGCTGGTGCTGCCCGTGGGCTGGTGCTGCCCGTGGGCTGGTGCTGCCCGTGAGCTGGTGATACCTGTGTGCTGGTGCTGCTCCTTGTGTACTGGTGCTACCTGTGTGCTGGTGCTGCCCGTGTGCTGGTGCTGCCTGTGTGCTGGTGGTGCCTGTGTGGTGCCTGTGTGCTGCCCGTGTGCTGCCCGTGTGCTGCCCGTGTGCTGCCCGTGTGCTGGTGCTGCCCGTGTGCTGCCCGTGTGCTGCCCGTGTGCTGCCCGCGTGCTGCCCGTGTGCTGGTGCTGCCCGTGTGCTGCCCGTGTGCTGGTGCTGCCCGCGTGCTGCCCGTGTGCTGGTGCTGCCCGTGTGCTGCCCGTGTGCTGCCCGTGTGCTGCCCGTGTGCTGCCCGTGTGCTGCCCGTGTGCTGCCCGTGTGCTGCCCGTGTGCTGCCCGTGTGCTGCCCGTGTGCTGCCCGTGTGCTGCCCGTGTGCTGCCCGTGTGCTGGTGCTGCCCTGGTCTGGTGCTGGTGGTCAAACATCAAGAATTAAAATTAACAGCATACAAAGCTCAGTGGAAAAACTTTGAGTGTAATGTGGTGCCCGAGGTTGCTGGACTGGGCCAACATTGTAATTAATTTTCAAAAAATAGAAACAATTACTTTAGTGCTCAATTTGATTTAAGACTTTAGACTAAGTGGGACTGGTATGCCGGACCTCATGTTTAAGACCATATAAGTTATGTTTGTTTACTTTCAAGACACATTAAAAATATAGTTATAATATAGTTATAATAGTTATAATTTGCACTGTTAAGTTGAATTTTTGAGGAAGGAAACTCTAATTTAAAGTGATAGCTCAAATAATGAGCGTCAAGTCAAGTGACCAAAGATATCTCTTATTTGGTTTCTCTACCCTGCTCCCTTTGACTGAAGACATTTAGCCTAGTTTCCCTGAGTCTAGCCTGTAGTCGGGTGCAGGGAGGGGGGGTGTAGTGATGCGGTGCTGTACGGATGAGAGAAGAAGAGGAACAGGAAGAAGAGGAGAGCGAGAGGGAGAGCGGAGAGGTAGCGAGGGGGCTGCTGCAGACTCTCACTGCGGACACGGAGCAGCACACAGCAGCCACATGGCCCACCACTGGCTCCACCACTCGCTCCGGGACAGAGACGCCACCGTCCAGCACACACACACACGCACAGGCAGCCGCGTGATTGGCCCGGGGAACGCGCCATGGGAAACAGCTGTGATCGAGGTAAAAGTGTGCGTCATGTGACCTGCAGCCATCATGGCCGCTCAAACTTTGACTCAAACAAACGCTGCTACAGGCTCGGAGTGCACCCCCTATCCCGCCACAGGGAGCCCTTCTGTGGGATGTCTGCCTTGTGTGTGTCATGGTGGTGGTTTGTGTTTTCCAAACCAAACAGTTGGACCAAAAGACTCCTCATAGTTCTATATTCTGTTAAACTTGACATTTTTTTTAGCTTCATGCCATGGTTAAAATGTGCATCAAAAACAGACCTGGAGTTGTGTTTTTTGTTTCATTCACACATTTAGGTTCAAAACAATAAACCTCTGTAATAGCTGGAACAATATTTTTTAGGTTGAGCCTATTACATATATTTGGGTACTTGACATTGGGTTGTTGGATTGTGTTATCACTTTAAATTACGCTCTGAATATTTTTCTTCACTTAAAATTCAACTTAATAGCACACCAAAGTTTTATGTTATATTTTCTAAAGTTCATAGTTTTAGAATTAAATTGTGTTTCATTTCTTAGCTTTTTTTTTTTTTTTTTTTTTTTTTTAAAAAAAAAAATTAAAATGTCCTGCTGACATTTAAAAGAATTTCTAGAATGAGTCACTTGTATTAGAGACCATAAATAAAGGTGTTGGTATAACGATAAGTATGCATAATTAGAAATGACAAAATCTTTATCTCGATTACTACTATACTAACTATAAAGAATTGCCCCAGGCCTTCAGTGTTCTATTTCAGTTTGCTTGGCGTCTGTGCCCTCTGCCAGGATCAGCAGTCTGTGAAACATGAAACTTTGTTAAAGGAGACATTATTACATGCTTAGTATTGAGCTATAACAAGTAGATCATCATTTTACATTTTCTTCATCGTAAACAGCAATATTGATCTAAACCGCTTAATAAAAGAAACAGGTCCACTGACTTCCTGTTCAAAACTGCTGAACTGACAAGTCCAGACAATTAAGTACATGATGTAGGTGGGGATAGGTGGCAGGTGAAGGCAGGACTTTTCTGAGCACAGGAGCCTCAGTTACATGACAATACAGGATTAACTCAAACATGCAGTAAACTCATGATGAGGATCTTCCTTGTTACGGACGTAGCAGTGCTTTTGTGTTTGCAGATGTTTGTGCTGACCACTCTCCGAGGAGGAGGAGCATCTCTGGACTCAGCTCTGACAGAAGCCCCAGCCCAGCGGAACCACCCAGCTCCTCCCCGTTCAAAGTCCCGGTCAGTTCACACTTACTCGGTGACTAGACCATAATGAAACATATTTAAAGTGGAGGTTCCACAGACCTGTGGTCAACAGTGGATTATTCAAGTATTATAATAATAACAATAATGATAATAACACTAACAGTAATAATAACAATAATAATGCATCGTACTTATATAGCACTCAAAGACGCTCACATTGCATTATTGATTCACTCCACTCGATGACGGTAAGCTAGTAATGTAGCCACAGCGGGACTGACGGAAATAGATCCATTTTACATAGCTTTGAAAGAGCACGTAAGGCATTTACAGTACAAAGTTCTTCCTTTGATCCTTTTGGCCCGTTCAGCTGGTCTGAGGGCCTGCATAGTTTGGACACCCTGGACTAGACAAAAACTGCCAATGGAACAAGTCATAAGCCACTCAAGAACAGCATGACATTTGTTTTTAGTTAGTTTAGGCTTCATTTGAACCATGTACAAACTACATAAAGCTCACCAGAAACAGCTAAATAGCTAGTTTCCATCTACAGTCCTATAAAAATAAATAATACAGTGCAAATAAACCCAGTCAACAATGAGATCACTCTCTGACCTACACACAACTCACACGCAACATCACACATGAACAATACAAGCACACATCTCAGTCAGCAAATATTTACAACATTTGTCTTATAGAATATAAATAACCTACTAGTTTTGCTTTGCACTATTATCAGTCAACAAATTGCATATCACAGTTACAGTGCATTTTTTACCTTTATTTAGTCGCTTTGAGATTCAGAATCTCTTTTGCAATAGAGATGAGCAAGAGAGACCTGGCCAACTCGACGTTAGAAAAAACTGGATTTTATTTCTTAGTCATTTATTATTCTCCATGGAGAAATCTAATTCAAACTGCAATTTCTGAAAGACATTAGTCACATAACCCTGGACTTTAAGGAAACATATGATGCGTTTTTGTTACATGTGTATATGTTATTATCCTTTAACCATGCTATTATTGACTACCTTAAATTTGCCATCTTATGTTTAGAAACTTTTTTTTTTTATAACCAAAGGGTTTATCTGCTGTATGCAATGAGTGCATCCAGCCAGTAGCTGGCGCCCAGCGCTTACACAGAGTACTTATGTTGGCTCTGAAAGACACTAGATGATTTAGTCTGGCAGTAGAAGTTATCGTGTTTAGGCAACAAAAATGCTTTAAGAACTTAAAACAGCAAAATGCAGTTCATGTGTTGTGTCATAATTTCTTCTGGATAACGCTCGCATGTTTGACACAATGAAGAAGACAAACTCGACGAAATTCAATGCAATAGAGTCTTTATTGTCCAAAAAATAACTTCATCCTTGGTAAAATGTAAGATCTGGGTGGTTCGCAGACCACGCAAAAAGCTCCTCTAACCAGTCTCCCAGATCATGGCTCCAAACCCACAGAGATCCTCACACGAAGAGAAGACCTCCAGAAGCCCCGACAAAGAGAATGCAGCCCAATTTATAGCTCTGAATATTCAGAACGATCACCCCCCACAGCTCGGCTCTTCTCCTATAGTTTCCTAGGTTTAGGGCACTACTCCTCCCAAGCACGTTATTATTCCTTGAACCCACGTGTAAACTCACTGACCCCATGATCTCACTATCATGGTACAGGTCCCTCACAGCTGTATTTTCTTGCTGCAGTAGTTACAAGACTTGCCCCTAGTGGCAGACTCCAGTATTGTCCTAAATGAGCCTCCAATCCACATGCTCTAGTCCTCTATGCACTTTTTCATAATAGTTTTTTTATAATAAGTAAAAGTAGAAGAAACATTGTAAACAAAATAATAACTCTACAGGCCTTTGCTTTATCTAAAACTTAAACTTAAACAATGCAAATTAAGCCTTTGGTGTTACACTCTTAAATATTGTTATTATAATGTTTCATACATTTGTGAAGCTAAAATATTCTACATCACATGGATTTGTCTTCTGTCTCCAGGGCTTCTTCAGCAGGCGTTTGAAGGGCTCCATCAAGAGGACCAAAAGTCAGACCAAACTGGACCGGAACTCCAGCTTCAGACTGCCCACGGCGCCACCTGCTGATTTAGACAAGTAATGATTTATAATCTCCTTCTTCATATTGTGGCTCTACTATGAAGAGCTTTGAAGCACTTTTACAGTAACATACTGTTGAGGCTTCATCATTATTTCATATGTTGATTGAAAACATTTACATTTTCACTGTCAAAAAAAGTTCTGAGCTTGAATGCTCTGACATGGACATGGACTTTACCCCTTCTTCTTGCTGCGTGTTCTCAGATGTGGAGGTCTGGTGCGTCTGAAAGAGGAGTGTGTGAGTGCAGCCGGGGCAGTGGAGACTCTGGAGCTGGGCCAGGACCAGGATGTAAGCGTCAAGCCCCTCCACAGCAGCCTGCTGGGACAGGACTACTGCTTTGAGGTAGCACACACACACAGAGACAGACACATACACAGAGAGACAAACACATACACACAGAGACACACACACACAGAGACAGACACATACACACAGAGACACACACACACAGAGACAGACACATACACACAGAGACAGACACATACACACAGAGACAGACACATACACACAGAGACAGACACATACACACAGAGACAGACACATACACACAGAGACAGACACATACACACAGAGACAGACACATACACACAGAGACTGACACATACACAGAGACTGACACATACACACAGAGACTGACACATACACACAGAGACTGACACATACACACAGAGACAGACACATACACACAGAGACAGACACATACACACAGAGACAGACACATACACACAGAGACAGACACATACACACAGAGACAGACACATACACACAGAGACAGACACATACACACAGAGACTGACACATACACACAGAGACTGACACATACACACAGAGACTGACACACACACACAGAGACTGACACACACACACAGAGACTGACACACACACACAGAGACTGACACACACACACAGAGACTGACACACACACAGAGACAGACACACACACACAGAGACAGACACACACACACAGAGACAGACACACACACACAGAGACAGACACATACACACAGAGACAGACATACACACAGAGACAGACACATACACACAGACAGACATATACACACACACACAGAGACAGACACATACACACAGAGACAGACACATACACACAGAGACAGACACATACACACAGAGACAGACACATACACACAGAGACAGACACATACACACAGAGACAGACACATACACACAGAGACAGACACATACACACAGAGACAGACACATACACACAGAGACAGACACATACACACAGAGACAGACACATACACACAGAGACTGACACATACACAGAGACTGACACATACACAGAGACTGACACACACACAGAGACAGACACACACACACACACACAGAGACAGACACACACACACACACAGAGACAGACACATACACACAGAGACAGACACATACACACAGAGACAGACACATACACACAGAGACAGACACATACACACAGAGACAGACACATACACACAGAGACTGACACATACACACAGAGACAGACACATACACAGAGACTGACACACACACAGAGACTGACACATACACACAGAGACTGACACATACACACAGAGACAGACACACACACACAGAGACAGACACACAGAGACAGACACACACACACAGAGACAGACACACACACACAGAGACAGACACATACACACAGAGACTGGCACATACACTCAGAGACTGGCACATACACACAGAGACTGGCACATACACAGAGACAGACACACACACACAGAGACAGACACACACACACAGAGACAGACACACATACACAGAGACAGACACATACACACAGAGACAGACACATACACATGCACACACAGAGACAGACACACGCATATACACACAGACAGATACACACACACACACAGACAGATACACACATGCACACACACGCACACACACACACAGACAGATACACACATGCACACACAGAGACACACACACACAGAGGCACACACACAGACACACACATGCACACACACACACACACACACACACACCTGTATAACTTATTTTTGCACATTGACGCTGAGGGCGGCTCTGCTTCAGGTCACGTATTCTGGCGGCAGCAAGTGCTTCAGCTGCAGCTCTGCCTCTGAGAGGGACAAGTGGATGGAGAACCTGCGGCGCACCATCCAGCCCAACAAGGTCTGAACACACGTTTTCACCCCAGGCTTCTAGCAGCAGCAGTGGTACAGGGAACAGTGGAGTTCAGTTATATCACTTAAAGTAAATGTCCATAATTTCCTCTACTTTCACATTTACATTTTTTAAAGAATTCATTATTTTGACCACCTGACCCTGTTCTTTAATGTAACGTAAGTGATCTGCAAATATAACATATTACATATAGTCCCGCCCCTTGCCGGTAGCCACAACCATTCACAGTTCTCTGGCCGTCCAGTTCGACCAATCAGGTGTGGCTTTGTCTGAGCTGAGCTGTCAATCAACAGGATGCGCACATTTTGTTTGAGGCGGAAGTGGCTGCAATATCAACACAACGCTGACCAGAGCAGATTAGAATGGAGCAGCCAACTCTTGGACAGAAGTTACCAGTTCCTCGACGGCCTTCCACTTCTCAAAAGGACATTTATACATTTTAAAAGCCCTTCCACTAAACCTGACGAAAAACGCTTGAGAGACGCAACCGCGTGATTACAGGAGCCTGTTTGAAGCGATGGAGAGAGCGTCGTGAACTAAAAGGATTCAAAAGCGAAGTTGGCAAAAATCTTTTGTATGTTAATTTAGAAATGATGTTGCCAATAATGCATATTGACATATTTTTCATATAAACATTTACCTTTCTGTTAACATTAGCCAGCAAAAAAACGCAAACTATAAATAATATAGGGGGTTTTGGTAAACACTAAAACACCGACCACATTTACGTCAAAGCCTCGTTGAAAGTCCTAGTTGAGCGTGTAAACTTTCTGTTGTTATTTTTAGATAATAATTGGTGTATAATGGCATCTGCCGTCGAGAGGTGTGTGTCTCAGGAAGGGAGGGGGAGTGAGCGGGCGGAGCTAGAGTTGAGACTTTCTCTCTGCCCCGATTTTCAAAAGTTACGGACATTCACTTTAAGTCATTGTGCAGTGCTACAGAAAGGCATCACTGGTTAGATCATTTGAGACCACAGTGCATTACGTAGTAGTAGAGTAAACTTAGAGCAGCGGGACAGAAATGGGTCTTTGAATTGTGCACAACAGAGCTGAACAAAACCATCTATAAATATTGTTTTAACACACTGTTTAGTCAACTGCTCTTCAATAAAGACTCATGGTGTAAAGTTTGCGCAGTCTTCATCATGTAAATCTACTATTATTGGTGTTTCAGCTATTTTTTTCTTCCACACAGAGGCGTCAGGGTTGTCTGAGATACTTGCTCTCTCTGGTGGTGTAATTGTGTATAGTGATCCCTCGTTTATCGCGGGAGTTGCGTTCCAAAAATAACACGCGAAAAGTGAAATCCGTGAAGTAGTCACAGCTTTATTTTTTATTATTTTACAATGCAATACTGAACTATGGAATGAAACCAAAAATCAAAACCTGTTTTAAAGCCCAAAATGTGTTTAAAACAATAATTTTAATATAGTAATACAAGGTTGTAAACATTGTCATTGGCGTATTTCACAGTCTGTGCCTCCTCGTCCTGACTCCGCTCCGCTGTAGCCTCTGTTTCTACTGAAGACGCAGGACTCTTTCTTTAGTTGTTGGCGCTCTTTCTTTTTCTGAGCAAGAAGATTTTTATAAACGGATATGCCACCTTCGATTATATTTGAGAACTGCAATGAACGACTCATCAAAGGGTCCCGTTCTTGTGCGTGCGCTGTAGTTCAGTGGATGCACTGTAAAAATATCCGCACTGTAAAAAAAATCCGTGAAGCAGCGAAGCCGTGAAAGATGAAACGCGATATAGCGAGGGATCACTGTATACAAGTATCTCTTACGACAAGGCAAATGAAACAACAGCTAACCGCGCAAATTTTTTTCACTCAATTAAGCATTTAGTGACAGTTAATCAGTTAACCATGAACTCTTTGACTGTATACACCATTGAGAAATTAAAAAACAAACATTTCCATGTGCATGCAGGACAACTGCCGTCGGGAGGACACGTCTCTGCGCCTGTGGATCATCGAGGCCAAAGACTTGGCTCCAAAGAAGCGTTACTTCTGTGAGCTATGCCTGGACGATGTGTTGTATGCACGCACCACCACCAAGCCCCGCATGGACAGCCTGTTCTGGGGAGAGTACTTTGAGTTCAGTGGCCTGCCCCCGGTGCACAGCATCACCGTACACGTGTACCGCGACATGTCCGACAGCCAGAAGAAGAGAAAGAAAGACAAGAACAACTATGTGGGGCTGGTGAATATCTCTGTGGGCGGCAGTGGAAGCAGGCAGTTCACAGAGAGGTGGTACTCTCTGAGCACGCCCAGTCTGGTCAAAGGCAAAGGCCCCACCCCCTCTGTCCGCATCAAGTGGCGTCTGCAGACCATCTCCATCCTGCCCATGGAGCAGTACAAGGAGTTTGCAGAGTTTGTCACCAACAACTACTCGTCCCTGTGCTCTGTGCTGGAGCCTGTCATCAGTGTTCGCAACAAAGAGGAGATGGCCTGTGCGCTGGTGCACATCCTGCAGAGCACGGCGCGCGCCAAGGTGACGCCTCCACACCACCAGACTCACATTATTCTACAGACTTTATCTAATCTGTTTGTGTCACGCAGGACTTCCTCACTGACCTGGTCATGTCCGAGGTGGACCGCTGTGCTGACCACGATGTGCTCATCTTCAGAGAGAACACTCTAGCCACAAAATCCATCGAGGAGTACCTCAAACTGGTGGGACAGAAGTACCTCCACGATGCTTTAGGTGAGCTTCTCGCACATCTAGTGCTCTCACGCCTTACAAATAGTCGAATTTCTTAGTGAAGGATTCTTGAATGCAAATATTGTAAAGTCTATAATGCTGACCTGTGCCCTAAGGCTCAAGTCCTCACTGATCCTTGTGGAGCTGTTGTTGGAATGGAGGGGGTGCATGTGAGGATTCGAGCTGCTGAGTTTCGGACCAGTTTAACCAGTTTAAGTTTATGGAGAATTTTGTGCTAGACCAAAGTAGCCCAGACAGGAAGTAACAAGGCTTTGCACAAGGACTGTGGAGTAAGGGAGGACCAGAGATGGTGGATGTTGTAATGTTGTTGATGTGAAGGTGAAGTGAAGGTGCCCGGACTCTTTACCTGAGGCGAGGGAGGGATGGAGGAGCTGTCAGTGGGAATGCAGAAATAATTGATCTTGTTTAGGGTGAAGTTCAGTTTTATTGCTGTTGAGTGTGAGAAAGTTTGAGGTGAACTAGAATTGAACTTCATCTTCAAGTCAACAGTTGAGCAGGGAGGAGGATGGGACTGTGGAGGTTGGTTTGCTGGAGAGGTGGAGCTGGATATCATCTGCATAGCAGTGGAAGTGGATGTTTCTGGGGGAGAAGGAAGATGATGAACATGAACACACCTGTGGTGATGGAATTGATGAGAAATGAAAGATTTAAGTTGACTGAACTGATTGCAAGCTGATGCCAATGATGAGGGTCAAATGCATTCACAAGGTGATAGTCAGTGCTAATGAACGCAAGCAAGAAAGAAAGTTCTAAAAGGCACTATTACCGGTAAATGTTAAGACGTTTATGCTTCTTAAAGTTAAGTCTGCATTGATGCTCACTCACGCTTACTGTGAGGGAGCTGATAGTGCGGATTAAGTGTTGACTGAACGTGCTCTGTTCACCAGGCGAATTCATCAAGGCCCTGTATGAGTCGGATGAGAACTGTGAGGTGGACCCCAGCCGCTGTCCTAGCAGCCAGCTGTCTGAGCACCGCAGCAACCTGAAGATGTGCTGTGAGCTGGCCTTCTGCAAGATTATCAACTCATACTGGTACTGCTCCTCTTCTGCATGCAGCTCCGCTCAGACAGGGTCACCTTTTCTACAGGACCTGCTGCTAATATGCTCTTCCTTCAAACACTTCCCTCAAACACTCACTCCAACACCCAGTTTGGACCCAAAAGCAGCTAATTTGTACAGTAATACACACTAATTTGTAGAGAAATGACCTGATTTCTTATCTTATACAGGATTTTAACCAGATCTGGTGCCTACTTTGTGACACTAATGTAATTTAGTTTATGTGTAGGGCTGTCAAAGTCAACATGTAGAAAGTTGAACCACTGTCCCACTCGGTGTCCAAGTGTATAGCACACGTGTGCTCCATGTGAGCAGACCATGACTCTGCCTCCAACAATTTGCTGCATGTCCTTTCCTTCTTAAGCATGGTGCACTGTCCTGTCTGGTAAAGCCTGTTGGCCAAAATTTCCTTTAATTAAAGGAGAATTGATGCAGATTAATCTCGCGCTCTGTTTTGATCAAACACTCTTTTAGATTACGCAGCAAGACAGGAGCAGCACTGACATGATGTGGTTACATTTACACATAGAATCCTATAAAGTCCTCGCGTGGACGAGTGCAGAGCAGCAGAGAGCAGTGCGGCTTTGCTCTGGACAGCAGAACAAACCGTGGACGCTGAGATCACGTGTTGAACACTGACAAAGATAAAAGGTGTTCTTTGTCCTCTCTTTCTCTCTCTCTTTTTTTTTCTTTCTCACTTTCTCTCTCTTTCTTTACTCCTTCAATGCAACCCATTGAAGTTTTTTGTTTTGTCATGTGCATGAGAGCTACTGGTTTTAAGGCATAGGAGCATCAACACTGAAATCAGATCCAACAATGACAAATATTTTAGAACCTGTTTGTAGAGTCTAAACTCCAGGGTTATCGCTCTCTCTTCTCCCCTTCAGTGTGTTCCCACGAGAGCTGAAGGAGGTTTTTGCTTCCTGGAGACAGCAGTGCCTGGCTCGTGGACACTCGGCGGACATCAGCAAACGTCTGGTCAGCGCATCGCTCTTCCTCCGCTTCCTCTGCCCCGCCATCATGTCGCCCTCACTGTTCAACCTAACGCAGGAGTACCCTGATGACCGCACCGCCCGCACCCTCACCCTCATCGCCAAAGTCATTCAGAACCTGGCCAACTTCACCAAGTACGATCCCTGCACACCTCACCATACAGAGCTTCCATTAAGATATCTTTGAAGGCCCAACACTGCAGGGGAGATTTACATTTAGACAGATCAATTCATCAATAATACACTTTATTCTAAAATATTGTCTAGAAGCCAGTCTCCATGTAAACCTTTATTTTTGATAATGTATTTAAAACATACCTATCTACAATAGAAATAATTGTTTGAATAATTTTTAAAAATAATCAGCCGAATATATTTGTTACTGACAACCCTAATAAGTTTTTATGTAAATCTAATTTTTTCTAATTCATGTGGAATGAGTGAAAAAGTGGCCTATTCTCTCCTGTAAAACAGTTGATGGTTGATTGTGTAACAACTTGAACACTCATTTGTGAAGCCTCCTGTGTCTTTAGTAAACAGCGCTGTGTTTGTCAGGTTTGGGAACAAGGAGGAGTACATGGCCTTCATGAACGACTTCCTGGAGCACGAGTGGGCGGGGATGATGCGTTTCCTGTCCGAGATCTCAAACCCGGAGAGCCTGTCGTCCACCCCGGGCTTCGAGGGCTACATGGACCTGGGCCGGGAGCTGTCTGTGCTGCACGCACTGCTGTGGGAGGTGGTCTCACAGCTTGACAAGGTACTGGACTCCAGGACTGCTGTAAATTTATATTAGACCATCGCATTTAAATTAGTCTAACTTGTTTCTAGCTCTCAAACATTTTTGCACATTGGTAGTATTCACATGCATGCATTTGTGAACACTAGCACAGTGGTTTCAGACAGCTGTTCTAACGCTGGACTAGTGGTCACAAATGCATGCACGTGAATACTAGCGACCTCAGACCTTGCATTCAGGGTAATGAAAGGGTTAACCCTGCTGTCCCTTTGCAGAAACGGAAGAAAACAGCTCCATTTACAGAGACATGCTGCTGCTTTATTACAGCAGAACAGTCGTTTCTCTTTTCCCGGTCTTTATGATCAGTCAAAATGACACTGAAATGTTGAAGTTTTTAAAGTCTTCCACACAAAGTATTATTAAATAAATGCTAAACTAATTTACTTGCGACTCGCAGTAAGCACAAGGTTTTTTCAGACATTGTTTAACTAGATTTCTTCCTAAACAATCAGTTCATACATTTTTACTTCCTTCGAGTTAGCTTGAGTGGTTTTAAAAGAAGGGAGAGCAGAGTCTGTGTTTGACCAGAGCACAGGAGACTGAGAAGACTGACTTGGTTTATATTTAGCCTCCTCCTTCATAAAAGCAGGTCATTCAGATAACAGTACTCTAATACAGATAATCATATTTGGCCTGTATGATTATATTTATAAACTCTGTTAAAAGGTGAAGGGTAATACAGTATGTGTTCACACTAGTTCTATACATTTTTAAACTGATGGAAATTCTAAAAAGGAATTATTTTGTTGTTTAAATAAACAATATATTGAAAATATTGGCACAATACTGGAATTTGGCCCAAGCTTTTCACATAACATCAGACTTGGCCTTAAAGGGCCTGTACCTGATTTTTATTGTTGTGAAACGGTAAAAACAGAACTAGACCATGTTTCAGATTTTTTTGCTTGTCATAAAGTAAAATCTGTCTCCAGCACAGATATAATGTAAAAGCCTCTATTCGGGTGAAAAAGAGACCACAGCTTTTACTCTGCATCTATTTATACAGCCAGCATTCTAATGTTTGTTAGCTTTACCTGTGACAGTCCGTGATGCCCTGGGCTCAGAAACTCATGAAAAGTGCTTATAAACACCTTGTGGTGAATATTTAAAATGCTGGGCCTGCATTAGGTAAGTGAGCGATGCATTTGACTGCTGTAAAGACTTGAACATGGACTAGTGCTGTTTTCCACGTTTCAAAACAGTACAAATCAGGTACAGGCCCTTTAAATGTCCATATCGTGTCCATATCAAGGATTTTGTAGTGAAGTCTATTTGAGTCATATTTTGATGAAATCTCTCTTTTACATACATATACATATTGCATGAACACTAAAGCTTTGTGAATTAGTGCTCTGTCGTAGATTGTACTTGATGATGTGTGTGTGTGTGTGCGTGTGTGTGTGTGCGTGTGTGTGTGTGCGTGCGTGAGTGCGTGCGCGCGCGTGCGTCATAGTCCAAAAATGTGTGTGTGTGTGTGTGTGTGTATATATATATATATATATATATATATATATATATACACACATTTTTGGACTATGACTTGCAATGTCTACTTTTAACAGCACACTTGACAGTCCAGTTTTGTTATTTATCATGAGCTCTGCACGTTTGACCTTCCATCTGTTTCCTCAGTGATTAAAATATAAGCTTGCATGATGTACACAGTGTGGGTCGTACACACACTCATTCTGTTAAGTCCGTTGGTGTAACACTTTAAATTCAGACACTTTCTTAGTTTCATTCCATCAACTTCTGCACAACCCCGCCCTAACAATGCTAAGCCCCACCCCTTGCATGTGATGAATTTTGTTGAAGCATGATTTCATTTGAAGGACAAGGATTTGGCAGGAAATTAGGGCTGTAACAATTATTCGACTAATCGTGACTTGTCATAGATATTCTCAATTCAAAATCCTTCAATTTCTTTTTTTTTCTTCTTTTTTTTTGGTTAAAAATGTGTTTTTGTGAAAGTGTCAATGTACAAAATGAATTATCATTTGAGTCATCATTAGTCAGCTGTTAAAATAATTGTAAGTTGTAGCCCTAATAAAGAGTAAATATTGCATGTGCTTCTCCTTGCGTACACGCTAATATTATTTGTTTGTTTTTCTTTTCTCTTTTGTCCTGGCTGCATCTTGACACTGCTCTTCCTCCTCCACCTTTTTGTCATGACCATGCCATGACCCTGACATGGCGACCTCAGGGTGAAAACTCCTTCCTGCAGGCCACAGTGGCGAAGCTGGGGCCCCTGCCTAGGATCCTGGGGGACATCACCAGGAGCCTGTCTGCCCCCACGCCGGCCCCTCAGCCTCTCCAGCGCTTCCACGCTCTGAGCTCCTCAAACGTCAGTGGGAGCCAGTCTTCAGGGCTCCACAGCATCCTGCAGAACTCTAACAGGTCACTTTCTCCTCACTTCAGAGTCTCCAGCCTCTGCAGCACAACATTTTATATACATCGTTTTCTGAAGATATTAAAGATTCTCAAAATAGTATTGAACGCTTAGATTTACTAAACATAGATGAGAATGTCAATGTTACACCTTCAAACAGCTGACAAATCGTCATTTTGGGAATTTTAAAGGTAATATTAGAAGGTAAAATGACTTGAATTAAAGGTGCATTGTGGAGGTTTGCACTTGTTTGTGTCAAGATTAAAAATGGCTGCCAGTTTGAGTCAATGGGCTGAGCTCAGTTTAACCTAGCCCGGCATCTTCGTCCAAAGGAGCACTGTATAAAATCAAATGCATTATTATTAGTAGTAGTATTATTATCATTATTTTTATCATTATTATAGTGCTCCTGCACCACTTGACCAAGAGCAGGATATAGCTGAGCAGAACGAGCCAACACTAGAGGATAACAAGCTCTATTTACGTCAAAAAAGTGTTTGATCTGAAAATAAGCAAAAACGTCCACAAAATCCAACCTTTTCTAAAGCTTTAGGTCCCTGTCAGCTGAAAACCAGTAGTTTGTTTTTACATTTCTCTCTGAGAAAAATGCTTTCTGAACTGCATCGATGCTTAAAATGTAGTATGCTGTAGAAACATCTACTCATGTTTTTGTTGTCCTTTGAGTAAATCATCATTCCTTGTTTAGTGTGGACTCAAATCCAGCGTCTAACTGTGCTCTGCTGTCCCATCAGTGATGTGCACAGTGTATTGTCCGGCGCTGAGTTGATGGAGGGCGGGGTCCCACTGCCCAACGGTCGCAGCGTCTCATTGGTGGATCTTCAGGAAGCGCAGCACGGCCCTCGCATACACAGAGTGCCCTCCCAGACATCAGTTGGAGCCCCGCCCACTGTGAGCTACTCCACGCCCCTCCCCCCACATCAGACCAAAGCCACGCCCCCTAGAGATGCCCAGCCTCAGAGTGCGCCACAGGTGAGAGAGAATTCTCTCTTTGCCCTTTGCTCTGACTCTGACACTTGGCTGATGTTAACCAGAGTTACATCAAATCCAACGCTCCAGCACAAACAAATGACATATTTATGTATACAACATGTTTATTTCATGTAATTTATCCGCTGGTCACCAGTAACTTGTAAAGGAGGATATTTAGGGTCACTAGATTAGCAATGACTGTAACAAGGCTTTGACCTAAATGTGCTCGATGGATTGGTATCTGCCCAAACCCTTTGGATTATTCAGAACTTGTTTTTTTTGTGATCTATAGCTAACACTACAGGAAAAAATGGCTCAGAACTCAGAATTCCTCAAATCTTCCAGGGGTAGTTGAGATGCTGAGTGATAGTATCAGGTGTCATGTGTACTCATCATGTCTATGCCCAGTGCTCAGCTCAAAACTCTAATGTGAAGAGTGATGAAGCCTGTCAAATCTACAGTTACAGATGTGTGTGTTGCAGGTGCGACGCCCCCTACAGCCCTCTCTGAGCCAGCAGCGCAGTCTCCAGGCCCTGTCCTTCCAGAACCCCGTGTACCACCTGTCCAACCTGACCCAGCGCACCAGCCCCCCACACTCCAGCTCCGACAACCTGAGCACCCAGAGCTCCCAGCACAGCTCCCAGCACAGCTCCCAGCACAGCCACTGGGACGAGGCGGGCAGCCAGGCCGGAACTCACAGCCAATGTTCAACGCCCAGAGCTGGCCCCGCCTCTCCGGACGGGCCCCTGTCCACTGCTGTGGCCATCCCCCGACAGAGCACCACGGCGGGCACCGCACACATCATCAAGGTGAGCCGCTTTGAATCAGAACATGTCACTGTTTACGTGTGCATGACCGCTTTTATGGCTTCATTTGGTGGCATAATGGTTAATCTCCATATGACATCATAACATTTTGTAATTTTAGCAGAGTTGAAAAACTGCATGTCAAATGTGAGTAATTTTCTCCTGTAAGAGCTCAAACGCATTTAAAATATGAAAGAGCTGCTACACTACATACATTCCTACAACTCTGCCAAATATTGAGTTTGTACCTGAAGAGAAGAAAATCCGATAAATATAGTATATGAATAAAGCAGATTTCCTGCGTCACATGCAGCTGCGCTCACATTTATCACTGTTACTTTGGGAGCACACACAGTTGAACTCATACCTTTTCCCCCTTAAATAACATGTTTCTGAGTTCAAGTGTTGAGGAAATGAATTTGTTGTGGGGCGAAGTGTCCTTTGTCTCCCGTAAGCAAACAAACTAGCTAAGCTCTGCAGCAACAATGAGAAACTACTATTTCACCAAATCAGAAAATAAAAGAATCAACCTATCACATGCTCTTAAGTTGTACTAAAGGTGTGTGTGTCGTTGTCAGGTGGAGCAGCAGAGCAGAGGAGGCTCCCGCACACCCAAGTCCCAGCCACACAGCACCAACACTGAGCCCACAGCCCCCAGACCGGCCCTGAGCCCTGTCCTGAGTCCTGCCCTGAGTCCTGCCCTGAGTCCTGCCCTGAGTCCTGCCCTGAGCCCTGCCCCGAACCCACCACAGAACCCACCACAGCCCCCCGGCCCCAGCGACAGCACGGCCCCGCCCCGAGGCAAAGCACTGCAGCCGGTGAGCCAACAGGTGAGGTTTATGGTTTAATGTCCAGCTCGAATCACAATGAAAGATCTCAGTCGCCACGTGTACGTCATCGAAATAACACATGAGGAGAATTTAAGCGAGACTAAAAGTTTACAGAGTGTACTCCATGTTACGTGTGCATGTAAACATGTGCGTCTTAGAGCTGACCTCCACAGAACCCTTATAGACACACAGTCAAGTTCCCTTCACCTTCATTTGAGATGTGAACAACAAAGAGTTTAACCACACTCCACTAAGCTCGCTTCATCTGTTTCCATCATTACAAACGCTGGACAAGAATAAGATTTCTGCAAGCGCGTTGGTGACCCTGCATCATCTTTATGTGTTCACATTGAACTGTAATATTTCTTCTTACATACTACTTATGTATTAAAGTGACAATATTCCTCTTTTGAAAGCTTCAGTGTGTTACTGCCTCAGACTGAGAACAGTGTGTTGTGTTGTTCAGGTGTCTCCAGTGGAGCCTGTTGCCGTGGCGATGTCCCCGGTGGACCGTACAGCCGCCTGGGTCCTGAACAACGGGCAGTACGAGGACGCGGAGGAGGAGGAGAGGGGGAGGAGCCCAGAGCACAGCGCATCCGACAAGGTTTCTATACTCTCTTAGCTCAACTTACACCCAAGCTCTGCTCACTAACTCTGCGTACATGAGTAATATAAAAGTACACACGTGGCGGCAGGTTCTGGGTTTGACTCCTGGGCCTTTCTGTCTGGAGTTTGCATGTTTCTCCTGTGTCTGGATGAGTCTCTTCCAAGCTCCAGTTTCCTCCATCAACCCAAAACATGACCCAGAGGTAAAATCCTCCAGCTACAGTCCTGACCAAGGCCAGAGCCAGATCTGGAGCTGGGTCCTCGATGGCTCCTGACGGGTTGTCCCGGTGCCGTGGCAGGATGTCCTTATGGGGACAATAAAGGCTAATCTAATCTAACACACATCAATTTTATTCTTGTTACTTTTGAGGTCTTCATCATAGTTACATTATTTTAAGAGACATAAGTGACATTCTGCTTTTTCAAGTACTCAAATTTTATCATAAGTAGATCATTTTACTTTTTATTCTTTGTATACCACACTGTTGATCTAAAACAGCTTAGTAATACAGACTCGATCAAAAGTTAAAGACCAGTTGAATAAATGGACAAAAGTCACATTTTGCATGATTGAATCTTAATAAGAATCCAAGTAGAGCTTCAATAAGCAACAAGAAATGGGAGTGAGACAAAAAAAGTAAACATTTTATTGAAAACAACAATTTGATTTGAGAAACGTTCCCTCTCACCTCCTGGAAACACTTGCATCAAGCGCCGCAACCAGTTTTTGAAGTGTTCAACAATAACAGTGGAGCTACTCATTACTGAGTTCATGTTTGGGACTTTGATTTCTGTTTGAAGGTTGAAGGTTCACTTGATTATCCCCAAGGGGAGGGGTTGTGAGGGGTTTCGGGGCTGTTTTTGAGGTGTGGTCTTAAACCTTTGATCATCAATTGTTGTTTTCAATAAAATGTTTATCCAAAGTTTTTTTTTAGTCTCTCTCCCATTTCTTGTTGCTTATTGAAGCTCTTACTTGAACCTTGTTGAGATCCAACCATTTTTTTCCCATTTATTTAACTGATTATTACTTTTGATTGGGACTATATTTGAAAAGGTGTCAATGTGACATTTTAGACTCTTGATTTTCCAAATAAATCAAGGATGTGAAAGTAGGACCTTTCTGAGCACTGGAGCCTCAGATACAGAACGATACAGGATCAACTCAAACATGCAGGAATCAAACAAAATACAACTAATGATGAGGAAACACTGATGTGTAAAGGTTAAAAACTCATTCAAGTTGATTTAGCATAATATGATCTCAGCATGTTCAGTTTCCGTTGGCTTAGTGTGAGGCCTTAGTGTGAGGCCTTAGTGTGAGGCCTTAGTGTGAGGCGTTAGTGTGAGGCGTTAGTGTGAGGCGTTAGTGTGAGGCGTTAGTGTGAGGCGTTAGTGTGAGGCGTTAGTGTGAGGCGTCAGTGTGAGGCGTTAGTGTGAGGCGTTAGTGTGAGGCGTTAGTGTGAGGCGTCAGTGTGAGGCGTTAGTGTGAGGCGTTAGTGTGAGGCGTCAGTGTGAGGCGTTAGTGTGAGGCGTTAGTGTGAGGCGTTAGTGTGAGGCGTTAGTGTGAGGCCTTAGTGTGAGGCGTTAGTGTGAGGCGTTAGTGTGAGGCGTTAGTGTGAGGCCTTAGTGTGAGGCCTTAGTGTGAGGCCTTAGTGTGAGGCCTTAGTGTGAGGCCTTAGTGTGAGGCCTTAGTGTGAGGCCTTAGTGTGAGGCCTTAGTGTGAGGTGTTAGTGTGAGGCGTCAGTGTGAGGCGTTAGTGTGAGGTGTCAGTGTGAGGCGTTAGTGTGAGGTGTCAGTGTGAGGCGTTAGTGTGAGGTGTCAGTGTGAGGCGTTAGTGTGAGGTGTCAGTGTGAGGCGTTAGTGTGAGGTGTCAGTGTGAGGCGTTAGTGTGAGGCGTTAGTGTGAGGCGTTAGTGTGAGGCGTTAGTGTGAGGTGTCAGTGTGAGGCGTTAGTGTGAGGTGTCAGTGTGAGGCGTTAGTGTGAGGTGTCAGTGTGAGGCGTTAGTGTGAGGTGTCAGTGTGAGGCGTTAGTGTGAGGCGTTAGTGTGAGGCCTTAGTGTGAGGCCTTAGTGTGAGGCCTTAGTGTGAGGCCTTAGTGTGAGGCCTTAGTGTGAGGCCTTAGTGTGAGGCGTTAGTGTGAGGCGTGTGGACATTTGGTGCTAATCGTGTGTTTTCCCGCTGCCGCAGTATGAGCTGGAGATCTCATCACTGAAGGAGCGTCTGCGTCTCTCCGGCCGGCGTCTGGAGGAGTATGAGCGCCGCCTGCTGGCCCAGGAGCAGCACATGCACACAGTCCTGAGCGAGTACCAGAGCCGCCTGGAGGAGAGCCAGGAGCAGCTGAGGAGGCAGACGCAGGAGAAGGACGGACAGATGAAGAGCGTCATGTGCAGGTGAGGAGGACGAGGGGAAGATCAGGGGACGCAGGGCCACATGGAACAAAGGGGGCAGCTCACTATTGTTTTGCTAATCAATTATTGTTTTGATTGATTCATTGGTTAGTTGTTTACATGGTGAAAGACCCGTGAGTTTGAGATATTCATTACTTTTGACCCAGATAATGCTCAAGTAATGCCCCAAGAGTCAATCCCAGGACCCCTTCTGTTCAGTCCCTACAAGAATAAAGACAGCTCAGTGTGTGGATGCAGTCACCTCTGGTCTCTTGAGCTAAAACCTACAAATCAAGTTAGGAATCTGGGGGTAATAATGGCCTCAGACTTGAACGTTGACAGCCAAATCAATAGCATGAACATTCTTTTACCATCTGAAATACATAGCCAAAATCAAAGGTATAGTGTCTACACTGGACTAGATCAGACTGATCCATGCATTTGTCTCCAGTAGGTTAGACCAGTGGTTCCCACCCCCCGGGCCGCGGACTGGTACCGGTCCGTGGATCAACTGGGACCGGGCTACACAACAAATAATTAATTTATTATCAGAGAGCCAGTGCTGTGTTGTTTTCCTCCTCATCCTCGAATAAAGTGGTCAAAATATGTGACGTGAGAAAAGACGTTAATGAAAGTGCGTGGAGCGGAGGAGAGAGAAAGAGAGCTCAACGGAGAAGAAAGAGCAGCAGCGGAGGAGAGAGAGAGACGAAAGGAGTGAGGGAGAGAGCTCATGTGGGCCAGCGTCAGCCTCCTGGGGAGGAGGGACAGGAGGCGTCCCGTTGGTGCAGGTAGAACACTAAACACTTGAAGCTTTGTTACTCCGGTTCTACACGTGCGTGGACCCGGGTCGGGTTCGGACAGTATCCGCGCGGTCCCGGGTCGAATCTTGCAGCAAATGACTCGGGCTCGGACAGTACACGCGCGGGCTCGGCCGGGTTGGGCTTGAATTTTTGGGCCTGATCGATGGTTACATTTCGGTCATTTGAGCTAAAATTTAACCCACAAGCAACAAAATGAGTAAGAAATAAGACAATACCAGGAATCCTACATGAATCCTACGTGACGTGAATGAAGCCTTCAAAGTTGCTTCGGCGCTTAGAGACCAAGCCCCCTGGATTAAATGACAAGCCCCTGGACTATTTTGAAAAAAAAAAACAGGTACACAATGGATTCACGTTTATTATGATAAACGCCCCTCCCCTACCAGGCCGCAGTAAAATTGTCAAGCGTTGACCGGTCCGCGGTGATAAAAAGGTTGGGGACCTCTGGGTTAGACGACTGTAACGACCCAGAGTCAGGACTAAACGTACACCAGCCTCCTGCTGGTGCCAGAGGCAGGACTAAACATGGCCCGGCCTCCTGCTGGTGCCAGAGGCAGGACTAAACATGGACCGGCCTCCTGCTGGTGCCAGAGGCAGGACTAAACATGGCCCGGCCTCCTGCTGGTGCCAGAGGCAGGACTAAACATGGCCCGGCCTCCTGCTGGTGCCAGAGTCAGGACTAAACATGGACCGGCCTCCTGCTGGTGCCAGAGGCAGGACTAAACATGGAGCGGCCTCCTGCTGGTGCCAGAGGCAGGACTAAACATGGCCCGGCCTCCTGCTGGTGCCAGAGTCAGGACTAAACATGGAGCGGCCTCCTGCTGGTGTCAGAGTCAGGACTAAACATGGAGCGGCCTCCTGCTGGTGCCAGAGTCAGGACTAAACATGGAGCGGCCTCCTGCTGGTGCCAGAGGCAGGACTAAACATGGCCCGGCCTCCTGCTGGTGCCAGAGTCAGGACTAAACATGGACCGGCCTCCTGCTGGTGCCAGAGTCAGGACTAAACATGGACCGGCCTCCTGCTGGTGCCAGAGTCAGGACTAAACATGGACCGGCCTCGTGCTGGTGCCAGAGTCAGGACTAAACATGGACCGGCCTCCTGCTGGTGCCAGAGTCAGGACTAAACATGGACCGGCCTCCTGCTGGTGCCAGAGTCAGGACTAAACATGGACCGGCCTCCTGCTGGTGCCTAGAGTCAGGACTAAACATGGACCGGCCTCCTGCTGGTGCCAGAGTCAGGACTAAACATGGACCGGCCTCGTGCTGGTGCCAGAGTCAGGACTAAACATGGACCGGCCTCCTGCTGGTGCCAGAGTCAGGACTAAACATGGACCGCCTCCTGCTGGTGCCAGATTCAGTACTAAAAATGGACCGGCCTCCTGCTGGTGCCAGAGGCAGGACTAAACATGGACCGGCCTCGTGCTGGTGCCAGAGTCAGGACTAAACATGGACCGGCCTCCTGCTGGTGCCAGAGTCAGGACTAAACATGGACCGGCCTCCTGCTGGTGCCAGAGTCAGGACTAAACATGGACCGGCCTCCTGCTGGTGCCAGAGTCAGGACTAAACATGGCCCGGCCTCCTGCTGGTGCCTAGAGTCAGGACTAAACATGGACCGGCCTCCTGCTGGTGCCAGAGTCAGGACTAAACATGGACCGGCCTCCTGCTGGTGTCTTTATCTTGTGATTTGAGTGCGTCTTGTCCTGTTGTGTAAATCATCTGAATGACTTCCTGTAGTGGTGCTCTAATAAGCTTGTGGTGTTGTCAGGCTGATGGCGGTGGAGGAGGAGCTCCGCAGGGACCATGCAGAGATGCAGGCCGTCATCGAGGCCAAGCAGAAGATCATCGACGCACAGGTAACACCCTCAGGCTCTGCTGCTCCACATCTGCAGCCGCCCAGCCGCATTCAGGGGTCATCCATCCATTATTTTAGCAGCAATTTGTTTTCATTAGTCAAACTATTATCTCTATTGCACTTGGGCTGCGGTTATTTTGCTTATCGAGTAATTGCGATTATTCTTTCAATAATCTATATTTGTATTTGTAATCTATAATAATCTATATTTGTTTTGATGTATTGATTTGTGGTTTCAACTGCGAAAGGCCGCTGAACATTAGTTTTTTTTTTTAACCAAATTTGACCCTGAGGTGAAGCTGCAAGAGGAAATGTGTATTTACAAATGAAAGGATTTTCTCATCTAAAACAACCAAATGTATACATTTCTCCTGTCATGATGATGCATTTACTGCTCTCTGAGTCATAAAGCCTCCTGTGTAAAAGGTCTTTTTGTAAGTGTTTAGAATCTGTTTAGTCCAAACACAACCATTATTTTCATTTCCATTAATTGTTGCTGCTCTACTTCTTACCTCATGTAAAGATGCAATTTCCATCCATTTTATTTATACATAATACATAAAAGGGTGTTATCATTGGCCAAACTATGATTTGTCAGTAAAATCATTACATACTGAAAACTCTACCAACAAACTGTTCAGTCTGACTGAATATACAGACGTATCAGTGCAAACTGAACTCACTGTGACGTCTCAAATGAACAGGAAAACTGTGGGCCACTGTTGTTTTGATGAAGATGCACTTTGGAGTACGGCTGGGCGATATGGCAAAACGATTTTCTTGTGGCCAGATCGTGATTTCGATTTTATCATGAGCTGCACCATTTAGGAAAAATATCTAATTGTGATTTTCAGGGTTGGGCAATTGCGATTTATGCTTTAATAATAGGATTCTGTTCAAATTCACATTTTAAACAGAATTTTGTTGCTTTTAGTTGCGTTTTTCATTTGTTTTTTATATTTCAACGCATCTTTGTCACTTTTAGTTGCTTCATTGTCGTTTTTTTTGTCACTTTTTGGTGCATTGAGTCGTGTTTGTTGTTTGGAGGCAGGTTTTTGTCGCTTTTTAATGCATTTTTATTGCTTTTGGTCGTGTTTTTGTCGCTTGTTTCAGAACATGTTTGTACAAATCCAAACTACAGTGTTGGAAGAAATTAGCCTTTGGATTTGCTAATTACATCCATTAAAATTGTGATTTTGTGTGGATTTGGTTTAATTGTGCAGCTCTGGCCTTTAAGAGGTAAATAAAGTCATCTGCTCAGAGGCTTCAGAGGCTAAACAACAGGAGAAAAAGTGTCTCTTTAATACCACTGTCTGTTCAAACGCAAACGGTGAATCACGATGTCACAAAAAGAGCAGACTGTCACAGGGATGAGCTCACCATTCCATTGTTATCACAGTATCGCCCGGTGAAGCTCGGCACTTCCCGCTGTCAGAGGCTCTTTTCACCTCTGAATAGGTCTGAAAACTACAAACGTTTTGCTTTTAACTTGGATTCAAACTTTAACACATCTGCAGTGAACTGTGGTGTAACCCTCTCCTCCCTCCTCTGCCTCACACCAGGAGAAGCGCATCCTCTCTCTGGACGCCGCCAACTCGCGCCTGATATCGGCCCTGACCCAGGTCAAAGAGCGCTACACCACCACCACGGCCAACCTACGCAACAACGGCCTGTCCCCCTCCAGCCCCAGCAAACTGTCCATCACCGAGAGCGGAGAGTTCAAGAGCAGCGGCTGAGCACGGCCACCACACTGAAGGACACTCGCACACACGCCACGTTTCTAAGGACATTCGATGGCTGTTTTCTTTTCTTTTTTAAAAGGTTTATCATGTTAATTTATTGTTTTATTTGCCGTTGCAGAACTACTGACGTTTGTGCTGTTACATTGACAATAAAAGCTGCTTGTGAACATTTCCTCCGTGCTCCAGTCTGCGTTTGTGGAGGGCAATGCTAGACACATTAGACACACAGACTGTTAACTGATGATAGGACAACAAACCAGCAATAGTTCAAGGATCAGGGGCCACTTCAGGCTTCCTGCTGAAGTGGCCCATATAATAATAGTATAATAGTAGGACATTTAACTACATTTTGAAGAAAAAAAGACTAGATTGTTGTTGATAGTTGGTTGTTTTGTCGTGTTATGCCCAAGCCTTATTAAAGGTGTGATGTCAAATGCAATATTTTCAAAAATTAACTGCACAATATACTGCAATAATGGATTACGCAGTAGCCGATATCACAGCAAACTATGGTAATAACACTAAGGAGTGAAGGGACTCATCCAACAGAGAAGTGTAGGTCCACAAACCAAAATGATTCTGAAATACTCAAGGAGATGGAAGTTTACTGTATGTGAAAATAAATGGCAAATGTTTAAACACTACACTGTGGAACATTTGAGGAAAAGATGTGGTCAAGCAGGTGCAGACGCTCCAACAGAAAAGTCACTGTCCAACTTTTACTCTTAAACATTGTGTTAAATGAGAAATCAAAACTCTGCTCCAAACGATCTTGTTTTGTCCTCAAAAAGAGCTTTAAAGCGAGACACTACAGACAACATATCGACTTTCATCTGGAACCAACAGACTTGTCCAATCTGCTCCTAAAGATGTTTGATTCTTCCATTGAATCCACTTCATCCATAGATTTCTCTGGTCATTGTAACTTCTAAGGCCGTTTTCTTAAAATGCATTTTTCTCCCTCGAGACATAAAGATCAGCCTTAAAGTAGATCCTACACCAAACTGTACAATCTGGACTCAACTAGATTTAAACCAAATGTACAGAAGGATTTTTTAAAATCTAATTCTTAAATTGTTTTATTGACATTTTAAGTTTTTTAAAAATGGGGCGAATTTTTAATTTTTAGGACAAACAATCAAGTTAACTAAAACATCCAAACAT